>CAMTZB010000017.1:13040000-13327500 GCA_947086495.1 Morpho achilles
AAGGTAAGCCTGGCACAAGAAAGTACTATAGCATTTCGAGAAGAAAATTCGTTTAAAAACCGAGTGTATCAACGTTCGTACTATCGAGTTATATTAGAAAAAATGCTTTAAATTACTTTAAATATTACAAGCAAAATACTTTATCGGTGGGACTTTATACTGAGTTATTAGGTAAAAGAGGAGAAAATTCAAAAAACAAAAGAATAACACATATGAGAATAACACAGAAATAACAGAAGTAAAGATGAAATTGCAATAAAAAGTCGATACATACAAACTGTTTTTACTTTTTTTTTCATCAATTTTTTAAATTACTTCTTTCATTAATTGGTTTAACAATAAATTCTCACATGCCATTTTTACTTTATCGGAGTGTACGTTATACGAGTGTACGTATAGTTATTAGCTATTTTCATAATTTTCATCACCCGTTAAGTGACTAAGCATTATTATCAAACCCATAGTCAGAAGACATCACTACACCCATAATTTCACATGAACAAAACAAACAGATACGGGTATCTACATAAATTATTAAATTTTCAAATAAAATATATTACTAAAAAACAACACCGCATATAAAGCAGCAACTATAATAAGATACAATAATCAGATGCATAAAATAATTTTTAAAATACATTTGCTAATTCTGATTGAACAATCAATAGTACTTTCTCGATTCATACTTATTATTTTATAACCACACGGGTCATATCGCGATAAAATTGAGTACCTAGGGCAAAATGTTTGACATTTGTTTATTTATTTACTAGCTTTTATCCGCAACTTCATTTGCGCGGACAGTTGTTGCGTGAAAAGTTGATAAGATGGCACTTTTCAATATCATCCTATTCCTGTTGAATTAACAGGATTTCTATAGCCTATTTGTTACCCCGGCGTATAAGGAATAACTGTGCCAAATTTCAGCGATATTGGTTCAGCGGATTCGTCGTGAAAGAGTAATAAACATACATCCATACTCACAAACTTTCGTATTTATAATATTAGTAGAATATGATTTAGGAGAGGTTGCATTCACTGTGGTCAAGAACTGACTAGCGTCGCATCTTGTCCAAAACTTTAGATTTTATCGCTATGCGACCCGTATGTTTATATATTAAAAATAGTTAATACTTTGGAATGTATCATCATATTTTGAAATATCAACTTACAATTATTTAACACGCAGAATTCTCCAATCATAGTTTACTTGGCATTATACTAAAACAAAAGACAGATCTCCGAATATACCTCGAATAAAAAGTAAAATTCTTAGGTATCTAATACATTTTTTTTTGCAAACGTCGATATACAAACATATATGCCTATTTAATAATTTAAAGATTATAAGTTAGCTAAATTTATACCCAGATATAGTGACTAGGTCATCATTTTTAAATAATTAAAATAAATTGCTTTAAGCCGCGATTCTATTATAACCCGATATATTGTTATCCGATAGATTTGTTAAAAATACATTAAAAAAATTATCTTATATTTTTGATATGTACTAATTTTATTCATATGTGATTTGTAATTTTATAATGCTTTGTGTAATCATATAATAAAATCATGATTCAATATGATTGTATGATAGAGTTATAATATGATTGTGTAATACATATGGTTTTTTTTTATAAATTTATTATAATTTATATAGAAATTATGCAATCCGATAGCGTATACAATGACAAAAAAAAAGATTTTTGCACAAAAATATATAAAATATAGTGTTAGTACTGTTTGTACTTTAAATATTAAACCCAGAGTTGTCTTATTTATATTAATAGAATCGAGGCTTAATTATTTTATATCACATTATGTGGAAAAAGCATTTCGAAAATGTTCAGATCTCAGAATCAATCTATATGAGCGATTTACCGATTTATTCATATAATATTTGGATAGGAGAGATGTATCGCCATCTATCGGCAACTTGTTCATTACGTACAGATAATAAATGCTTAATTATTTGCACACCCCTTAACACATTTTAATAGATGACCCATATTATCTTCTATTTAAATTTGTTAAACCAATCTTACTTATTTAACCCCAAATCGCGGCATATCGCTCATAAAAAATATAAGAAAAAAAGTTACTAAAAAAATCAGGTACAAAAAGTGCGCTGGGTCCAACAAAAGCCTTGTTAAGTTAAAAGATTGTCCCAGCTATAAAATAAATAGAGAGATATATTGGCACAAGTAGCAACTTTAGCTAAAACGATCACAAACTATATAGATAACTATTTAACAAACAACATATTAGAATTGAGATCAACTCTATGCTTTATGCAACATTTATTAAACCTTATTACAACTATAAACATATTTTTGTATCGTGTTAAGATTTAAAGAGATTCACTAAATGGGAATTAATTGGAATGTTCTACTTAGATCAGGGATCGACAACCTTCTAAGACTAAAATGCAAAAGTGATAATTTAAAAAAAACAGATATTAATAAGCCAATATTTTTTTAATGATATAGGTTTGAATAATTTTGATTTCTAATTTAGAACAAATCAATTTATGAAATAATATTTATTCGTAGGGAAATATAAACACATTTTTCTTAGAAATCATAGGACCATTGGTGTAATTTTTTTTTTTTTGGTTACTGAATTGGAGAGCCGTAACTTTACATCTAAAGAGCCGCAGGTTGCCGATCCCTGTCCAAGACATATTAAATGGTATTTAAAATACTTGGTAGTTAGTTGGTTTAAAGCGCAATCATATATATAGATTAACAATAATGATTTAAATGTAGATATACCACACTTATCGCGGGCATTACTTCATTCTGTTTAAATAGAAAATGTATTAATAAATTATGAGGAGCTAAAAATAATAACGTCATATTGTACAACTAAACTAATAAATTTTCTTATTTTTCTCAGTCTACAATGTGTAGTACAGTCTACCTTTATATTATGACTACAGAGTTTACTAATAATAATAAAGCTGACGCAATACATTTGAGAAATTGATGATGCGATTGTTTTTAGTGTCCCTGTAAATACAATTTTTTTTTGTACCTTTATACTTTAAGTTCACGTTCATTGATAACGCTTCAACTCGGGAAATATTTCAAGTAGAACTAGTTCGAAGATTTCCTGTAAAAAATGATAATTCATTAAATTAAACTGAAAAAAAACAACATCATCACTACATATTATAAAACAAAGTCCATATTTCCGTATGTACGCATAAAACTTTAAAACTACGCAACCGATTTTGATGCGGTTTTTTTTAATAAATAGAGTGATTCCAGAAGAAGGTTTGTACGTATAATAACATTCAATACGAAGTAGAGAAATACTGTAATTTTTGAGGTTTCTGTAAATAATTACATTTTTTTCGGCTTAACGTTGCAAACGCAGGCTAAACCCTACGAGATTTATCAAAATGATGTACTAAGTATTTGTACACCTTAAAAAGGTCTACAGAAAAGTCCGCGATGGTATATATCTATCTCTTATGGATAACCCACAATAGCAGTTTTTTTCATTTACTTTTTACGAAAAATGATGCCTTATGTTCAAAGCAATTTTTATACAATACAGCATTAATCCTTATCCAATTGAGTACCTTAAATAAATTGTTGATTTAATATAGATCAATATGGCCGTTTACAGCATGCAATTTAAGTGAACAAGCAAGGGCAGGCCGCTAGTATAATTACAAAACAAGAGGACAGTAAGTTTGTATGCGTTATATTAAAAAAAAATAGATAAAAGAAGAGATTTCACCGTGTTGTATCCAGCTGAATTAAATAGACTACACTCATTTCTTATCGAGGTATCGTAAAAGGCGACTAAGGCGACTAAGGCAGACGACCGTAAAAAAACTAGCTAAAACATATTGTGCCGAGCCCACCTCAAGAGGAATAACGTCAGAAGAATGATGATAAAATAAGAGGTCTATTGATGTAGAGGTATATTGTAAATTTATAACTAAACGTTGCTTCATGTATAACGACAACGCCGTAGCATAGTTTTAAAACTAAACTAAAGGACTTTTTCTTATGAACTCAAACCCCTTTTAATACTGTGTCCGAATATCTTTCAGTATGTCCTAAATGATTCAGTTTAGTTTTAATCGATTTAATTCTCCTAACATCAGTATTGGAATAGCAATTTTGAACGCAGATTTGTTGAAGCCCACAAGGTCTTTAGATCTTAAATTGGCAAGTGAATTTTGGCATTTTTTATAAAAATATTTTAAACTAAAATAAAGATATATCGATATTCTATATCACAGATAGATAACGATGTCATTGTCGACATTCGAGATTCTGCTTAAGGAATGTTTTATAATTGCTACCCATATTTGGATAAAAATCAGACATGACAATTCGCAATGCATGTGCCGTATGTGTATGTATGTACAAGATTGAGCAGAATTTGCATTTGTACATATTTTCGTGAAAAATACGTGTTATAAATAATAATACTGACATAAATAAACACAAAAAATCAATTGTAGGAACATTTTACTTCAACTACCTGTTAAAGCTGTCACCTGACGTAACTGTCGCGTCATGTCACTTCATCAAGCAAGATCACTTAAAGGAAGTGACAGTTTTAGCGAAGAACATTTTAATAGCGTGCCCACATTTTAACTAATTTTAGCATCAACTATATTTATTCGATATCTAAATAAATTTGCGGAAGAATGCGTTGGCCCTGAGAACGTCAGCTATCTGGCAGACGTCTTTAAACTTTCCGCTGAAAAGTTGTTCAAAAGCTTTTACTCACTATCATGTATCTTAATAAATTGGAAAAGAAAGTCCATGAATTAAAAAAAAATCTTAAAGAATATTACATTGGCAATTCATAATCGTTTTCAGTGATGCCAATTTTATTTAGTGTTGTGGCACGGCAGAAGACAGTTTTAAACAAATATGCAATTTGTGACGGGAATTTTATAGAAATAGTGGATGAAGTGTTAAAAAAAATCACTAATGTCAATCATAAAATGACGTACTTTCACGGAAAATATTTATTTCACTATATTATTGAGAATGAATATTTTTTCTTTTGCGTGACTGACAGGGTATGTATTGGGAATTTTTTTATGAAACCTCTTCAAACTGTAAGGGTGTTTAACGAAAACCTAATTTATAAACATAATTATAAAAAAATATATATCTACTTAAAATTTAATTTAAATAAATAAAAACGTTTATAATTTATAAACAATTGTCTCAGGCATCGATCCCATACAGGATATAATTAAATGACTACCGTGCGATTGGCGGCAATACGAGCTATAAATAATATAAAAAACTTAACGCTTAAATTTAGATGATGATTATATTTATCGATGTTGTAGTTAAAATAAATTCTGGCTGAATTTGTGTGGAATGGTCAAATTTTGGCTTCATTCCACATTAGAAGTAGTAATCCATGCATGCCTTTATATATTTTGTAAACCAAAATACATTTCTTTCAGAAGGCAAACCCTACAAAATTATAATTATCTTAGTATATTATTAACTTCCGTGTTTTCCGCATTATAAAGATTAAAGTCTCAATACTCGAGACCTTTTTATCTGTTGCCATACATTAAAGGATCAGGCGTTACGTTGCGGCGGCCATAATAAAAAATAATAATATTATAGTCCGCAATAAATTAAATAGAAAATATATATAATACTACTACATTTAGCATAATGAAGCATAAAAAATAATTTTATTATTACTTTCGATAAAAAATGTTCATTGAAATAACTTTCAATCCGATCTTATTTCAATCAATTTTATTTTAAATCCAGTACATTTTAGAGGTCTGAAATATAATTTAATTTTACTGTTCTTATTTAGAAAGGTTTATAATCTTTCATATTAAGAACAGTAGCTAAATTAAAAGGGGAAAAAACAGATCTTTACGATTTATGTAGTACATTTAAACTCATAGATCTATCAACGTTCTTTATAAATAATTTTCAGCATTGCCAACGATCAAGAGCATTTCTTTATTTGAACGAAATAAAAAGACGATTCGAGAACAACAAGGCTAACTTCACTAGTATTCTGGCAGAGCAAATGTATTGCTATAATGAAGATTACAGTACGATAGTTATAAGAGATGGAGAAATAGAGGAAGTTAATAAAATTGGCGTTGATAGTAGTGGTAAGTACAAAAATATTTTTTAATTAAAATCAATGTAAACAAATGTTTACTTGTTTATTAATTCCGTGATACTAAGGTACTAAGATACTAAGGTAGAATTTATGATAAAACAATTCCCACCTTTCCTTCAAGAAAGGTTAAAAACACGCATTACATATTTTTTTTAATACGGCGGCATTTTAAGTATCGGTAGAGCATGTATATAGCACGCTTAGTATTAAAGTGACCGAATTCAAAATAGTTATTTTTTCGGGAAATTGCAATACAGCGTAGCGTCTACAAAACTCGTGAGCATTAAAAGACACATAACTTGAAATAGCAAGAAAACGCTAGTTTTTTTTAAATAGTTTGTTGCGTGATATCATAGATGGCATTGAAATAAGGATTCCAATGTATCTAAGTCAAATAAGGCTAAATTTGAGTTCGGTCACTTTAATACTAAACGTGCGATATATAATAAGGTTATAAGGTTTTTACACGAAGGTTCTCTCAGGGTTTGAACCTGCCAACTGTTGGTAAGAGTCACGCGTTCTCACAGTTTTTATATATGCTTATACATGACATTATATTTTACAGAAAATATACTTGGAGAGAAGATACTTATGATTAGCAATGATACCAACTTAAGTTACTCAGTAAGTGTACTTTGTATGCCTATAACTAAAGAGATCGCATATAAAAAAAAATAATATTCAGTTTTAAATTATTATAAAATTATTTTGGTATAAAATCGTAAAGAATTCCCATTTTGTAATGGAGCCTACTGATGATGTTTCACTTACGGTGCGAAAACATCGTAGAGATTGTCGTAGTGAATGTGTGTAATGGTTGTGTTTTTAATGGCAGCTATTTGTGATACATGTGGTAATTAATTCTGAATGTATAAGGTATTGAACTTTTACTGTTTCCTACGAACGAACGCGAGTTATAGCAAAATAATTCTATCATAACTTCTGTACTGTGGGATTCCGCAAAGCAAAAGTACTTTATATTTACTTTTTACCTTACAATACTTTTTACTTTATACCTATCATCATTCTCCTGCCCTCATCCCGCTTTAAGGCACAACATGTTATAAACATGTCACATGATTTGACTTCGTATTTTACGACCGGCTGCCTGTCTGACGTCAACTTAATTTAGTAGTATTTTACGTCACCTCGTTTTTGCTTTATACCTATACATAGAACACTCGAAGTAAATAAGGCACTAAGTACCTAAAAATTAAAATTCGAACTAAGTATGCAATTTGGTTGTAAAACCAATTTTAGAACCAAATTGCATACTTAGTTCAAATTTTTATTTTTAGGTACTTAGTGCCTTATTTACTTCAAGTGTTCAAATAATTAAATATTCATTTCTTTTTCAGACTGTGTCTTACGTTGAATCAACGCCTGAACAAGTCGTTATTTCATTTAAAGAATCAAAAATAAGTACTTTTGTGATCGCTTCGCTCGTTATTATAGCTATTGCAATACTATTTCTTTGCAGTCCTATCTCTATAGCTATTGTAGCCATTATTTTCGTAATTTTTTCAATAATTAGATAGGTTACGTATATTCTTCAACGTTCGTAGAACGTACGTTCTATGTATATTATTGTAAAATAGTTCGATATATTATAAATAGATGCTAATATATAAAACAGCCTACTATATATTTTATTTCTGTGAACCTGAGTTACCAACACGATGTTAATTAGATGATAAAAAAATCAGTTACCAATATAAAAATCGGTCGGCACAACATGTAATAAACATGTTGTCACATGATTTGGCTAGGTACAACTGGCCACCCGCCCTACGTCAACTTACCTTAGTCGCCTCTTACGACACCTCGGTATCAAATGAGGGTGGTTTATTTTACTCAGCCGGATACCCCAATGCGCGTTACCTTAGTCGCCTCTTACGACACCTCGGTAAGAAATAAGGGTGGTCTTTTTTACTCAACCGGATAGCACATTGCGGATAAACTTACCGCAGTCGCCTTTACGACACCCCGGTAAAAAATCAAGGTGGTCTATTCAACTCAGCCGAAAACAACACGGAGGGTCAACTTACCTTAGTCACCTCTTACGACAACTCGGTAAGAAATGAGGGTGGTCTTTTTTACTCAGCCGGATACCCCACTGCGCGTTACCTTAGTCGCCTCTTACGGCACCTCGGTAAGAAATGAGGGTGGTCTTTTTTACTCAACCAGATAGCACATTGCGGATCAACTTACCGCAGTCGAATTTACGACACCCCGGTAAAAAATCAAGGTGGTCTATTCAACTCAGCCGAATACAACACGGAGGGTCAACTTACCTTAGTCGCCTCTTACGTAAACTCGGTAAGAAATAAGGGTGGTCTTTTTTACTCAACCGGATAGCACATTGCGGATAAACTTACCGCAGTCGCCTTTACGACACCCCGGTAAAAAATCAAGGTGGTCTATTCAACTCAGCCGAATACAACACGGAGGGTCAACTTACCTAAGTCGCCTTTTACGACACCTCGCTAAAAAAGAGGATGGTTTATTTTACTCAGCCGGATAACACACAGCGGTTTAACTTACCGCAGTCGCCTTTAAGACACCTCTGTAAAATATCAAGGTGGTCTATTCAACTCAGCCGAATAAAACACGGGGGGCTAACTTACCTTACTCGCTTTTAACGACAGCTCGGTAAGAAATGAAGGAGATTTATTCTACTCAACCGGATACCACATGGCTTTATATATATAAACACATAAAGGTATGTTATTACTCACATAAAATAGTTGTTTATTGTGCGTGGGATGCTGCAATGTGGTGAACAACTTGTGAGCGCCGCGGGCCGCAGCGTGGGCGCCCACCAGTGAAGATAACGTCCCAACAACAGCCTCACTAAGCTGCTGAAGTGCTAGCGTGCGAGTGTGCTCTGCCAACACACAATAATATAACGAGAAGTAGAAGAGTTGCCCGTGGGTTTAGCATTGACCATCCAGCTCAAGAGTCGCGAGTTCGATTCCCACCGATTATCAACTACTTCTTCTTCTGTCTGGTTCTTCAAGTCTGGGTGTATACTAAGTAAGTAACGGCCTGTTACTATCCCACTGCTGGACATAGGCCTCTTCTCTCCGTTTTTAGAGAGAAGGATTGGAGCTGAGACCTACCACGCTGCTCCAATGCGGATTGGTAGGTTACGCATATCCCCAGAATTCTCTAGAGATATGCAGGTTTCCTCACGATGTTTTCCTTCACCGAAAAGCGTGTGATAAATTGCAATTATCAATTTGACACGTAAGTTTTACTAGAAAACTCATTGGTGCTGCCCGGGATTTGAACCCTAGACCTCCTCGAAAGAGGCGCACAGTATTACCGCTGGGCTACCACAGCTTTGGTTATTCTGGGTATTCTGGCTGTATATCTAAGTAAAATAAATTACTTAGGCCTTTGTTAATGCGAGAATGGAAATGAAGTTTTGGAAATATTTGTTATGATTTGCAGTATCATTGATTCTTTTTCTTTTTTTTTTATATTACTAGAATATTAATCTTGGTTTTTTTTTCATATTGTGGTAATCCAGAGCATCTATATTGCTTAACAATGTATAGCAATACAAACAAGTCTGTAGAATTAATGATAATCTTAAACACAAGCGCACGCAAGGACAACATTAAATTTTATCGTTTTCGTAATATTTATGTTGCTACTCCTCTCCTATTCATCTTATTTGATGTTATAGCATATAACGATAAATGGACTATCTTAAACTCAAAACATTGTTCAAATCGGTCCAGTAGTTCCTAGCGCGTTCAAAATCAAACAAACAAACAAACTCTTCAGCTTTATATGTATATTAGTATAGATCAGGGCTTCTTAAACTTTTGTCATTCGCGACCGACCATTTATGATTGCGAGTTTCTTGACGACCCCATTCAAATATAAAAGAAAAATAAATTAATATTTTTCGATGATTTATTTATAAGGTAACTATATATATATATATATGAAAAAATTGCACAAAAAATTATAAAATTGTATTTATTATTATAGCTTCAAAAACAAAAGTGGATTTTGACCGTCTTAATTCGCTCGAATATATTCTAGTAGTTGCGTGGTAAGTATTAAAGTAAAAAATTCTCTCGCGACCGTAGAATTTTGCTACGCGACCCCATTCGGGGTCGCGACCCATAGTTTAAGAAGCCCTGGTATATATAGTTAAACACTTACCTTTATCACGAATATTTCTATTGGATGTCGTTTCACTGAGTACACCCCCCGGCCACCACGACTTCAGCACTATACTAATATAATAATGAAGCATTTGTTCAGAGAACAGCCACGATATTGTCTCTTTGATTTGCCTGTTAAAAAGTATTTTATATAAATACAATCATCATTTTCCTGCCCTTATCCCACTCTAAGTGGGGTCAGTACACCACGCACGTACAACACGCATATTGTCATATTAAATGACTACGTAATTTGCTACCGGCCGCCTGCCTACAGATTTATAGGTTGTATGGTAATATATTGAGATACCTTAAAAAAATTATAGCATTTATCATTATGTATATCTAATTAAATCAATAATAAAATACACATCCTTTATATACATTTAATAAATTTCTTTTAGATTTAAAATATTATTTTATGACTTATTTTATTATTTAACTACTTGGATTGGTTAAATTAAGTAATTATTTTTCCAACAGATGCATTACAAGTCTAAATAACTCTGTACATAAAAACTAAATTTTCTAATTTAACAAACCCACGTTAAAGCTAACAGATCGCTTATAATTAACTTAGTGCTTAAAAATTTAGCTTTCGTAAGTTGCTATCTACAATAATCGAAAAATAATCTATGGATTGACTTCAAAGTTCAGCACGGTGCAAATTTCCTCTATATGGATGCTTTTATATTTCTATTTTTAAACTTTCCGCGTAAATTCTCTGTCGGTCTAGCCAGTATTAAAATAAAACCGCACATAGACATATGCAAAAGGCAAAAAGGCCTTTGACAAAAGGCAAAACTAAAACACCTACCTATTTATCGTGCGGCCGTAAGTTATTTGTACGAATGTGACCAGCGTCTTCCTGAGCCATCGGAACACTCCCCGCATATCGAAAACCTCACTGAGTAAAGCATACAATGGTTCTGCTATGCTGTCCCGCTCCTCACCTAAGGGACCTGTCCCTGAAAGAACAATTTACTTTTTTAATATCGAAAATACATATTAAATTGTTTTCAACACTATCATAGCCTAAACCTCAACATCAGGTTCTTACTCAAAATCATTCGTAGTTATGATATTATCTAACACTAAGCAAGGAAGATGGATTGCGATAGGCTGATGGATGGAAGCAAAGAACAGTACTGTAATTTACATTTGCGTTGAAATTATATTAGTTAGAGCTAAACTTTGAATCCACAGATTACATAAACGTATAAGATAACTTTGGAATAATTCAATCTTTTCAAATATAGTTGTAAAAAAAATTATTTTCTATAAAAATAAATAAAATTTAATTGTGATCTGGCTTTGTTACTAATAATTGACAGTCCTGGCGCGTCATGCTTGTTAAAAATACAGAAGGAAATAATAACAATATAGTTTTGTTTCCTTCGTACTTGTATCTAGTCTCTCGGTCAAGGTTAAGCCTTACATACGAAATGGAAAGGAATGGTGTACGGTCATTCACCCTTTTATATCATAAGTCTTTTATTCAAAACGTACAATAATTCTTGCGGCTAAATTACTTCACTAAATAAACTGATTTTTTTATGTATATGGTTATAGGTACATGGAATTAAATTTAATATCGTATGTTTGGTACCACCTTGTATATAAATTCATACTTAATACTATAAATGCAAAAATCTGTCCGTCGGTCTGTTACGCTTTCACGGGTAATCTTTTGGACCCAATATTGGTAGAAAAAGCACAAAAAAAACAAGCAAATCACTTATTACATTATAAACTTATTTACATGTAAATTATGCGTGTGTGCGGAGGCGAGAATGTGTATGTAAGCGAGATAGTGTGTATTTCTAAAACCTTGTACAGTGTTACAACCTTGTGTTAAAAATGTAGTCTAATTGTAAGCTCTGGTACCTCGCATTGAGTTATTCATGTTCTTGCCAGCCGAATCACCGTTGCCATCCAAATACATTGATATCTCATCCTCATCGGCCGATAGATGCGCAAATGCTTCCTTCTCTTGCGAGGACCTGTTCGTAGTATCGCTACTTGTGCTGCAAATAAGTATCTAAATTCATCGATGCAATCGATGACGACGTGATCGACGATCAAAGCGACGACGATCCAAGTAATTTAAAAAAAAACAAAGACCATTCAGACTCCAGCAATATATCTAATACTATAGTGCAAGGACCACTATGACTATCTGTTTTCATATTGTACATATACAAAATCTTGCAATTATTAATTAGGGACCGTTCAAGTTTACGTAAGCATTGGGGGAGGGGGTAAGAGCTTTGCTTTCTTTTGCTGACAAGGGGGATGGAGGAGAAAATAATTTTAATAAATCTGCCTACTTAATACTTGAACGGCTCCCTAGACGTATAAACTTTTTTGATAGAAAAACTCATTTATGCCTGCCCGGGGTTTGAACTCGGTTTCACGGCTGGGCTATCTATCACAGCTTTAAAATAGAAATAAAATCTACGTAATAAAAAATATGGATTTTCAACGGTACCTTTTAAATAGAGTAGAAAATGAAAATTTGTTTTTCTTTGGTAAATCACCTTGCTTCAAATACTCAGAGCTAGGGTTAAGAAATGTATATAAAGCTTCGCATTGGTTTAGTCTATCATCTTCTAAAACGAACTGAAAAAGAAAGTTTCATTCATAAAAATAGAGTTTCAGTCATTAGGAGACTAGGGTCGATAAGAACGATGCAAGTAATGAGTTACAAAAAATATTAATATATAGTTAAAAATTTTAAAAAGTATTTAACTACACCTTAAATTGAACAAATACCGTAACTCTTAAATAAAACATTTTTATCTTGTTCTTGTCTATAGAATATAATAAAAATCAAAGCCATAAAATATATTTTAAAAAGAAAAGTTATTAGGTTTTTGCTTTCTGTAGTATGTCAATGAAACTTGAAACAATAATTACTCACTTCTAAATATTTTTGAATTAAAATTTTTGCCTTCTCTAAGGAATTTTTATCATTTTTCCCAAATATAAATTTGAAAGAATTCGATGGCAGTTCTAAGTTTTTTAATTCTGAACACATCGGTCTTAGCTTTCGGTGCAAGTCCTGTAAAAAAATAATAACAGTTTATTTCCTATAATAGATGTTAAATAATTTTTCATTCATTATATTAATATGTTAGAATATTATGTGAATAACAATTTAAAAAAATATAACAATTTAATGAAATATAGCTGCAATTAATTTACATTCTTTCAAATATAATCTATTTGAATCGAGGTATGATGAATTACGCTTAAAACTAAGTTTAACTATTTTTACAATATTAAACCTGTAGTGAAGAAAGTTACTATAAATTTAGTTAGAAAATCATTTAAAATATGTTAATATATCATACGATTAGAATAATTTAATATTCATCATTCATTTTAAAGATTTCAAATGTGAAATATTTTGCCATCACAGTAACAAAGTATATAACGGGCTGCAATAGTGGCACAACTCAAAAACACGTGTTTTGGACTAAGAATAGGTGGAAATGTTAAAATACACATTCTTTTCAGCAGCGAGACCTGGAAAATTCATAATTCAATTCGTTTGTTAAAGCAAACTAAATCATTTTTATTAGCAATAAAAACTTTAAACCCATCTGAAAACGTTTTTTTTAGTTTTTCTACTATTGCAGGCTCGGGTTCTTTACCTGGAATTCATTGAGCGTCCTTAGTAAAACCCACCCGGTTGATATTTGTTCGGGTTTTTCATCGTCATTAGTGGGTTCTTGTTCCGCCATATGCACTACTATCACAAATTGTGGGGGTTTAGATTCATCTATAACCTAAAATACAAATATAGGCTATTTTTGGACTATCATTTTTGTGTTACAATATAATTAATCATACACAAATTTCTTCTGAACAATCTGTAGTTTAAAATACTGTAAGGATAGAAATTGAAATGAATAACAGTTACTACTTAATACTTTTACTATATCAAAAGACGTTTTGGAAATATCAAAAATCTTTCAAAGTTTACTCAAGAATATTTTAAGTTTGACAAAGTACCTAAGTTGCCATTTTTGGATGATTATTTTTAAACACAGTCAACAAGTTAATTCGATTACCAGTGTTTGGATCCTGATATGAGAGCCAATAATTTACACAAGTCAGATGTTCAAGATCGGGTAAAGTGGAGGCAACTAAGCGGACTTCGGGTCTTAGCCGAGATAGCGCTAAGTTGAAGAAGAATAAGTAAATCGAGCTTACCTCAGCACTGTGAACTGTAGCTCGCCACCTTCCCAAATGTTCAGCCCAAGTGTCGGTCCTCGCGAGGTGAGCTTCAAGTCGCATTTGTTCGCCCGCTAGTCGTTCTACTTCATTTGCGAGCATTGCTAATGCTGGCGATTCCGGCTTTAATGACGCTTTCAGTGCCGCTAAAGCCTGAACAAAAGTTATATTCTTGCAATATCCGCAATTAGTCTTACGATAACATTCATCTTCATATTGTAAGTTATCGTATAGTTAAAGTGACGGAAGTTTAAATATTATTACCGTATTAAAGAATGTATATATGTATGTATTTTACGTACTACTTTCGTGTGGAGTACAAAAAAAAGAAGATTTAAAATGTGGGTATTGTGTAAAATATATTGGGGGGAAGGAGGCTCTTAAGATCTACAAACATACTCAAATAATAATGGCATAATTGAAAATTCTATCCGTGGTCGTTTGCATGCCTATTAGCAGCAAAACATTGCTCTGTATTTCTAGCGTGGTTCATGCAAATAAATGATATTATTTGATTTAAACAAGAAAATAGACCAAATATTTAACAACAGTACGAACTCTCCAATATCTTGAAAATTTTTACCAAACCTGTTTTTTTGTTAGCGATGGAGACTATACCAAATGTTAAATTAATCTTACTTCTATGAATGATTTATAAATCCTAAAATCTTTATTAATTATTAGGTCGTTTTGAAATTACCTGTGTCTTGTTGTTATGCCGCTCTTGTAACTGATCTAGTTTCCGTCTTGCGTAAGTTGAATGTTCCGTCAAATGTACAGTGCCCGCAGTCTCAGCTGATAATACTGATTCATTTGAAAGTTGACGATCCTCTATGGGTGATCTTTCTGAACACAAATCTGAAAATATATTCAGTTATTTAAGTAACCGATGGTAAAGCAAAAAGTAGAGCAAGCATTGATATTTCAATGAGTGACTACCATTTGCGTGTATATCGCAAGTGAATGTAACTAATTTTGATTTTTGATTTTAATATTTTATGTATGTACCTATAATTATTATCATTATAAGGAAAAATTACTTTATATGCTAAACAGTTATACAGAGAAAGATGTTGCTATAAATTTACATTTCATGTCTATTTGGAGAATATATCACAAAATTTTTAATGACCATTTGGGTCCTTATACATAAACCTTTTCATGGTACATTGTTAAAGTTTTGCTAAGCTCGCTAAGCCAGAAATTAAAAGCTATAAAATGGGGCAATATTGATTTTATTCTTGTTCCAATGACTCCTTCTAACAGTCTACAACTTTATATAGGCCCAGTGCCTGCGCAATGTAATTCAATGCATATGAAATAGGTGACATACAGCAGTTTAAAGTAGCAGATATGATGATAGTTACTTAATAGCTTTTATATCTTACAATATAGTAAAATTTAAATACCCATCGTGTTTACCTTTGTTAGCCTCTTCAGTAGCCAATTCAGCAATTAAAGCTTTATATTGGTCGCTAAGTAAAAACGAATGATAATATTTCTCTTGTATCGTATCAACTACAGTTTCTTGAACTTCATAAAATACTTCTGGTCCTTTGTCACCTAAAAGAAATGCTTCCATTCTTTTTCTAGTGTCCTACAATCAATCGAATGGGGACAATTGTTATTTTGTATAAGAATTTGATTTCTAAAATCTTCCATTTAAGTTTAATGGATGGATATGTGAGTAGATGGAAACCGAAAAAGGTAGTATGACAGGCACAGAAAAAAGTAGCGTTAGAGTTGACTAATGATAGGAGAGATTGTAAGGAAATGTGTAATTAAAGATTATTATTATAGCTAAAGAACCATTTAATAAAGGCAAGATATTTTGAATAAGGTTATATTTTATCTGTATTATTTTGACAAACTTGTCCTTTCTTTATTAGGTACAATTTATTTTATGATTTTATTTATTTACTTATTTTTACGAAATTCACAGCCCTTAAACTGTTAATTCAAAAAATATTAGTTTAGTTTATACATACGGCGAATAATTAATTATGTTAACAGTATTCTTATTGTTGTACGTCAGAAAAATTTCTATATTATTCATACACTAACTTTTACCCGCAAATTCGTTCCGTTATATATGACGTCATCATATTCCTGTAGGATATCGATAGCCTATATGTAATTATAGGCTGTATTAGGAATCATTGTGCCAAATTTAATCAGTATTGGTTCAGCGCATTCGCCGTGAAAGAGTAACCATACATCCACACTCAAAAACTTTCGCCTGAATAACATGAGTAGGAAGTAGGATATTAGTAGGATTTGGACAAATATGATTCTTAAATATAGGTACGAAACATTCTATCGTGGTTTTTGCTTACTTTGTCCACTTTAATTTCAGCACTCGGTGATCTGATGTAAGTGTAGAATACTTCAGCGCCGAGCTGATGCCAACTGCTTCTTGGGCTATGACGTAGCTCTTCGACAGCCGACCAGAAACCAACGAGGCCTTGCGAACACAGTGTCTCCAAAAACATCGAGAGATACCGCCTACCCGTTACGCTTTCCATCACTTTGTGGAGTGGCATTGCCTAAAAAGACGCTGCTTTAGGAATATCAAAGTTATAATTTTGTATTAAACTAGTAATAACCCGCGGTTTCATCCGCGTACATACCGATCTCATGGTAGTGCAAAGTCTACTAAGTCGGACTAAAGATTTATTTTTGTTAACATAAAAGTTTTATTTCTTATTTAATTAAACTAACATTCATAATTTAATGAATATACAGATTTTTATGACAATTTTTTTACACCCTATTACATTTTTATTACGGATCCCTATTATTTTAAAATGTTATATAGCCTATGTTGCTCATTAAAGATGCAGCTTTTCAATAGTGAAAGAATTTTTGAAATCGGCCCAGTAGTTTTTGTGTGAAAACATTACAAACATACGTACAAATTTTTCCTCTTTATAATATTACTAGCTGCCAACTCCGGCTTCGCACGGGTATAAAATATATAGCCAGTATCACCTACATTAATTACAATAAAGGCTAATTAAAGAGGAAAGCTACCAAGAAATAATACCTTGCTGTCTGACTCAGACACAGCTGGGAAGGCACCATCCCAGCCCAACTTCCTCAGCGCGGCTTCACATTCTGCTTTAGCTATAGTCAGTTGGTTGATGTACCTTTTTAATTTCTTAGCATCAGCCACTTGTTGGCGACTTATGTTGTGCTGCATATTACTCTTGTCTATATGGTCTATGTCTACACCTTTCGCCCTTTTAATATTTTGTAAAGTAGTCGCCTGCATTATTTGTGTTACAATATCATACCTGCAATTAACGTGTTTACAGAACTTAATTATTAATTATCTTTAATTATTTCCAACCAAAGGCTCCGACGATTAGTTTATTTATTTATGTACCATAAAAAAATGCTGGAAAAAACATTATTGGTAAAAAAGTGTACAAAGGTCAACTTATCCCTATGACAGAGATCTCTGCCAGCTAGCCTACAAAGTGAGACAATTTATAGTTAAGAAAAAGTTGGTACGCAAATATCAAACATTATGAATTAGAATAATTTCCTTTACTAATAATTTCCTAATTTAACAATAATTTAAAAAACAATAAATTAATAATTTAAATAATTAAAAATAATTTAACGGGGCGCCAAATCGATCTAGCTAGGTTTTATTTAAAAAATGGCGTTTTATCCTTGTTTTAGTTAGTTGTAAGATTCATTTTGCTGTCTTAGTATATCTGTAATAGCTCAGTTGGTAACGGGCGAACTAAAGTAAAAATACTCGAGATCAAGACCCAGATATCGCCAGCCCGTACTATTTTCTTTTTTTATTTATTTTTTTATTGCACATACATATTGTTACGAGAACGAAAAAGATATCTTAAAAATCTTAAAAAGCAAGGCTCGGTCACCAAGGTACTCTTTTCTTTATCTTTATATAGCATAAATGGCACGGATTCAACAGATTTTAATTTAATTAGATTAGATTTTAATTTAATTTATTTAATTAGACGAGTTTGAGTCTCGTAGTGTGTAATTTTTATGCGTATCTGCATAATATTTAACGCCAACACAAAACCACACTTATGTACCTACTACGTGTGTAATGAGGAAATATATTTTTGATACAATATTTCATACATTGTAAAATGTCTTTAATAAATGATTTAAAAAATAAGGATCTTTTCTTTTGTCGCAATTATCCAAATTCCAAATTGACTATTTAACATTTGTCCAAAAATAGTTTTGTACAATTTCAGTACAACAAAAACGAAAGAAGATTTCAAACTTGCGTTTACGTACGGATGATTCAATCGCTTACTTATATTTATCCGTGAGTTTCAGTGTTAGGGATTATAAAATTTACTAATTTGTTAAGTACGGTTGAATATAATATTCAATTAATTATTCAATATTCAATCATTAGCTTTTGATAGAAAAAATCTTCATTCAAGACTAATACGAACACTAAAACTTTCTATAATATTTACTTGCAATTATTACTCCAGTTACGAAATAGGAACTTGAGTCATTGTTGAAATTTCAAGCTCCATTAATTTCAAGTTATGAAAACAATGATCTTACATCACTTACCGTAAACGCTTCAGTGTATCAACATTGTTGCAATTATTTATTAGTCTTATGTAGTCTTCAAACGTCTTGGCATATTCATGGGTCCTTACATGCATGGCATCTACTTCTTTTTGGGCTTCCAAATACTGTATTATCTTTTGGTTTATATAATCTGGCTCCGTTATGAGATTGATCGTTGGTTGTAATACTAGAAAGATCAATAATGTTATTAAGAGGCCGTTCGTAAAATATGTCACGCTAAAATAAGTGTTTTTTACCCCCTACCCCTTCATACTTTCTGTTACCCCATAAATTCACGTCACAAAAACTAAGGTACTTCCCCGCTTGAATATGATAATGATGATAAATTAATAGTGCACAAATTTTGAGAATTGAAATTATAAAAAATAGTAATTTTTAAATACCATAAAAATTGCATTATTCGGCTATTTCATCATTGTCCAGCCCTTATCCCACTCTGAGTAGGGTCAGCACATGTTTTAAACACGTAGATACGATATTTGGCTAGTTTTAAAGACCAGCGGCCTACCTGACAACAACTGCCAACGACACCTGGTGTCGTAAAACGCGACGATGGTCGAGACACGATGGTGAGTAGAATTACTCAGCCGGATAGCACATGGCAGGTCAATTTACCTTATTCGCCTTTTACGACACCTCGGTAAGAAATGAAGGTGCTATTAGTCATATCATTAGTCTGATAATGCTTAATGATTAAGCATTATTATCAAATTATCAGTTAGTAGATAGAACCATTGTAACAAAAACATTGTTATTTATCATTATTACTTGCTATTTTGTCATTTATCTCTGACTATTGTAATGACATATTCTTATATATTTTTTGACTTTTGATTTTATAATGATCATAATGTACTGTGTTTTTGAGCCTGCTGTGTCCACTTATAAATAGGGTAGCATTAGACTTTTAAAATTGTATATTAATAAATAAGTTGTAAAAAAATATATACTCTGTTGGCGGACCTAATAAAATAAATAAATTGTTAAAAAAATTAAAAAGATATACTAACTTTTGCATGCCAAAATCTCCCTCACAAGATGTGATACTGGAACAAGAGAGTAACACCGTGGCATCAAAAACATGATAATAAGCTCGCTCATTTGGCGTAAATAGTGCAGTTCTGAGTCACATGATATCAAATGAGGCGCCAAAGCGAATACTGGAGGTTGATTAAGTTCCAACCTGAAAGATTTATAAAAATACTGATGAAAATGAATAAAAAACATTGAGTAAAAGAAATTAAATTGCATACATGTTTGAAGTTGGAAAGTTAGTACAGATACATTGCACGTTTTAGTTAGTATATGTACTTACAGCTAAGGCTGTGTGGTATCCAGATGAATAGTATAGTACCACCCTCATTTCTTACTGAGGTGTCTTAAAAGGCGACTAAGGTAAGTCGACCCGTCGTGTGGTATCCGGCTGAGTAGAATAGACCAACCTCATTTCTAACCGAGGTGTCGTAAAAGGCGACTAAGGTAAGTTGACCCACCGTGTGGTATCCGGTTTAGCAGAATAGACCACGCTCTTTCTTACCAAGGCGTCGTAAAATAAGGTAAGTTGATATCAGACAGGCGGCCGGTCGAAAAAAAGCAGCCAAACCATGTGACAGCATGTTTATAACATGTTGTGCCGACTCCACTTAGAGTGGGATAAAGGCAGGAGGATGATGATGTACTTACTGCTATAACGCCGTGTGGTATCCAGCTGAATAGAATAGTTTCCACCCTCATTTCTTACCAAGGTGTCGTAAAAGGCGACTAAGGTAAGTTGACCCACCGTGTGGCGTCCGGTTTAGTAGAATAGACCACCCTCTTTCTTACCGAGGTGTCGTAAAACACGACTGAGGTAAGTTGACGTTAAGCAAGCGGTCGGTCGTAAAAACGCAGCCAAATCATTTGACAGCATCTTTATAACATGTTGCCGACCCCACTTAGAGTGGAATAAGGGCAGGAAGATAATGATGTACTTACTGCTATAGGTCAGTCTGTATTGACAAGATTTAATACTTCAAGTACTTTTTCTTGATTTATTAATACAAGTATAATACTAAGTATCCTTTTCTGGTTCAACAGGTGAATAACAAATATGTATGATTCAAATATTAACAAATAGTTTTGTAAAAAATTTAGATGCTAAGTAAAGACAATAATGTTCATTTATTTATACAGATTATAAAGTTAGAAAGGCAAAATCTATACATGCATAATATACTCTAATAAAAAATAGGTATTGAAAACCCTTCTGTCATCATATTTGTCAATAAGAGAATCTGTAATTTGATTCTATCAAAAATAAATGAACACATCAACTACTATGTCAACTAATCATTTTATAAGATTATTATTATTAAGCCTTTATTTAGACATTTATTACATAGTTTGATTTGAAATAAGAATATAATTTTTTTTTCAATTATGTCTTTTTGTCATTGGACAAAGGCCTCCTCTAACTGTGACTATTTTGGTCTATCTTTAGGAACTCTAGTCTATTTTGGTCCTGCCACAGCCAAAATCTCATCCACCCTATTTTTATTCAGGAATGGGTTCCGCCGCCCGACAGGGACAGGCAGCGGTTATGTCGGACTCGCACCGACTAAAACGACCTGTGTGCTCCACCACGCCGCCGGTGGCAAGGATAGGGTATCGTTGTTCACATTGCCCCCATCCCCGCCGATAGCAGCTCTGATCCCAGAGAAAAATGGACCCCTCAAAGGGGAAGCCCCCCTCCGCTAACCGGTGCATCGGGAGTACCAGATGCACCAACTGCCCTGGGGACCTGTGAGCCAGACATCTGATATACCCCGTTCGGAACGACTGAAGGTCCCCTGACAGGACGGCAGACGATAGGCTTAGGCAAATCAAAAGTTTCCAGAACCGCTTCACCGCCCCCCTCTGATCCACCCTATCATGATATAATTGAAAAATTAAACAAGAAAAAAAATTGTAGTACTTCTATAACTTACGCACAACTTCTAGCAATTCTGATCCTCTCAAAGTGTTGGGTTATTTTTGTAACCATATCACTGGCTAATAACTTTTCAGCATCAACTTTCAATAATCTATCATATAGATTTTGTATGGCATTCCAAATATGCTCTTTAAATTTATCAATAACAGTTTCTGGCTTATGAGATAATTCCTTAACCCAGCGAGTCACAAAGTCTCTAACAAAATAGTCAATTAAAAGTTGTATTTGACTATCCACAGTTCTACCAAATATAACTGGTAAGTGAGGTTTTTTGTTAACATGGACCCATGTACTTTGATCTTCCTAAAAATAATAAGAATAGAATAATATGATACTAATAGAAGTAATATGTCCCTTTCAAATAGACAAGGGAATTATAAGGAGTTTATAAGGCTTAAACTAAGAAGTTAGCCCAGTTTTTTTGTATTACCTTGCCTTGAAAATAGCATGTCCTCTAGTTAATTATTGTAATAACTAGATAATTTATAGAATTTCATTAATTTATAAATTAATGAAAATATTAATTTTGCTATAGACCACAATAAAATTTTTATCATTTTTTTCAATAATGTTTTCACTACTTTTGTATTAACTAGGGCTAAAAGTTTTAATACAACATAATAAAAATATAGTTTTGCTATATTTAGTCAATAAAATCTTTCTTCTAAGAATTGAAGAAAAATTCTTTAATACCTACTACCTACATATAAAAAATGCTAATTTTATTTTATTACTCCACAATAGCAAATATTGTTTCCTTATTCAATATTCATTCCAATTAAAAGATAGTAAAACTAAAGAACAGAAAGTTCATTGTAATTATTAATTGACCACATACATTCTTTTTTTAAATACACTAGTGGATTTGATTAGATTGAAATTACAAACTCTAGTAAATATATTGCATTCTAATAGTTAAAATATATTTTTTTAAATTTAATAATTACAAACCCTTATAGTAGCTTCCAGTGTGCGTGCTTCTTTCTCTATATTATCGAATAAAAACAGAGAAGTTTGATGCGGCGAAGATAACGCAAGATGTCCCCAAAGAGTTAACACAAAAACAACACATATTAGGCATATTGTTAGCAGTAATATATATGCCAGACACCAGAAGGAAGGAAAATAATATAATATTGATATACTAATCGGAATACATGCACATACGAGAGATTTAAACATTTTTTAAATAATATTTCAAAATTAAGTACAATGCTGATGTTTTTAAATTTTCGTTAGATCTTCCATTTTACCTCACATCTACTCATACTTTTTATATATACCTCAATTATGTGTTTAACTAAGATATTTTACTTTTAAATACTCGTTTGTAAAATAAGTTATTGATATTTTGCTTTGATTCATTCGTCAATTTCGGTCTGTCATTTTTGACAAATCTATGCTTGACAGTTTGGCCATAGACAAAATATATCTATGAAATATAGTACAGCATATTAAAAAAAATATTTCATAGCGTGGAATCATGTTTTAACATTGAATAATATCATATATTCATTGTATGTATTTCAAGTGTTCGTTTCCACTTTTATGAAATATAATTATGAAATATACACAAATTTTGTAACATTTTATATCAAAATTCCACAACAAAAAATTACCGAAAAAATATTTCCTATGCTAAAACTGCTGGTATATACTTATAGTCCGTCGAGAAAGTCGTGAAAAAAAAGGAGGGCGCCACTGTTTTTTACATGGTATCTCTATATACTTCGATTAATAAATTTTGATACTTCATTTGAAAAAAAAAAACAAAAGTAATAATAAAATTATTTTGCTGTAATCCGCGATAAAGTAAAATAGAAAATATATATAATGCTAAATGTAGAGTGGACAACCGGTTATAATACCTGATACATGCAGGATTCGTAAAAAACACATGCACAAACCTCCACCACCGCCACCACAATACACAAGCACTATATACGTTCACTTTCACAAACTCAACAATCGTTTCGCCCCGCAACCGAAGCATCATCAGGAGATAGAAATCGCAAAGCCTTTGCTTTGCGATTTTGTGCATGTATTTTTTACGAATCCTGCATGTATCAGGTATGATAACCGATTGTCCACTCTACATTTAGCATTATATATATTAGGTCCTTACAAATGAAATTGACGTTTTCTATGGGAGGAACATAAAGTCGTTTTTTTAATTAAATATATTTATTTAATCAAAGTATGTACCATTGCTATGTATGCACTTTTGCCATCTCATAGGTAGTTCATTGATCCCCTTACTAAAAAAACCATTCGGGCGGGAATCAATAAAATCTTTGAAGGCGGTTTGGACTGCCCCATCGGAGTTGAATTTTTTTCCTTGCAAGTAGTTATCCAAATTGCGAAAAAAATGGTAATCTGTTGGAGCAAGGTCCGGAGAGTCCGGTGGATGTCTAAGACATTCTAGTTGAAGCTCCTCTGATTTGGTAGCCGTCTGTTGTGCAGTGTGTGGTCTAGCGTTGTCCTGAAGCAGCAGTGGCCTAGAGCGATTGACCAGCCTCGGTTGTTTAGCAGCTAGCTTTTCCATCATGGTTTGCAGTTGCTGACAATAGATATCTGCCGTAATCGTCTGACCAGATTTAAGATTAAAGCTGTAGTGAACGACACCGGCACTAGTCCACCAAACACTTACAAGCAACTTTTTTTTAGTCAATTTTCGCTTAGGGCAGGATTTGGCTGGTTCGCCAGGGTTCAGCCATTGCGATGAGCGCTTCCGATTATCGTAGAGGATCCACTTTTCATCACAGGTAATGATTCGATTTAAAATTCCTTCATTATTGTGCCGGTTGAGTAGCGTAACGCAGCAGTCAACGCGCGTTTGTCGGTTTGCTTTACTCAATTCATGAGGTACCCACCTTTCAAGCTTTTTCACCTTCCCAATTTGCTTCAAGTGGATTAGAATAGTTTTATCACTAACACCGGAGCCTGCAGCTAACTCGGACGTGGTTTGCGATGGATCCGCTTCCACGATAGCCTTCAATTCTTCATTATCAACTTCGGTCTCCGGCCGTCCACGAGGCTTGTTCTGCAGGTCGAAATTTCCAGAACGAAAACGTTGGAACCAAAAACGCACTGTGTTTTCTTTTGCGACACCGTCACCATACACATCATTAATCCTTCGAGCCGTTTCTGCAGCACTGGTGCCATGGTGGAACTCATACCTACTCGTAAAAAACGTGATATTTCATGTTTTCCATTTTGTAAACAGAGTGACACAAATAAAAAACAAAAGAAGAAAAAACAAATGAATTAGAGGGTTTGAAACACAAATGCATGAGTAAATAGCTGTATGAATTTGAATTTGGAATTCCTAACCATAAAGGTAATATTTGAGTTCAAAGTGGCCAGTACGACAAAACGCCAATTTCATATGTAAGGACCTAATATTTTCTATTTTACTTCATCGCGGATTATAGCAAAATAATTTTATTATTACTTTTGTATTATAGATCTCCGCAAAGTAACGCATAATTCTATAAAAAAAAAACAGTTTATGATAATATTATTTAATTAATCATAGTCAAAATCAGAATCAAGGTATTCAACTCCTGAAATGTGTCCTGAAGATCCAGCACAAGGAAGTTGCTCCATTTCTGCATCTTCAGATTCACTGGAACTGTCGCCTACTGTTATGATCTGTTGGTCTATATCATTATACAGAGTCCCACCTCGAGCATAATATTCATTTTCAATTTTAATGACATGGTCAGTACAATTTTTCCATTCTTGTGGGGTAACTGATTTGAATGCTTCTTCTGCCAACTTTACAATATTTTGACCACCAACATTTTTTTGGGCAATACGCTTTTTTAAGATGGCCCAAACCAGTTCAATGGGGTTGAGATCACAATGATAAGGTGGCAGTCTTATCACTGTATGCCCATGTTCCCCTAAAAGCTCATCAATGTGGTACACCGGTTCAGGTTTATGTTTTTTTACTTACATTAATAAGGACGGTTTCTTAATGTGGCATCAAATAAAATATTGTTTTCACGTAACCACATTTTGATCTCTTCAACATGTGAACTAGATGTCGGAGCCTGGTGAAAAGGTTCAATTTAGTAATCAAATTTCAGATTGTACATGAAGCATACATAATGATAAAGAATGTGACAATAAGAAACATAATATGTAAAAAATAGTACCTTGTTCATTACAACTGAATGATATGGGGCATTATCCATAACAATTATTGATGCTTCAGTTAAATTAGGTATTAACTTTTCAGTTACCCATTTTGTAAAATTATGTGCATTCATTTCAGAATGGTAATCTTCAGTCTTGTTTTTACCACTAAATATTAACAATGCATTATTCACAAAACCTTTTTCACTACCAGCATACAAAATTATCCACCTTTTCCCTTTAGATACATTTTGTTGAACGCCAGAAATATTTATAGACTGCCAACATTTAGTTACTTTGTAGGAGTCATGAATATAACTTTCATCTAAATAAATTATGTTTTTTTGAAGCTCTTCTGGCAATCTTCTATTTTCAAGAATTTGCTTCAAATAATATTCACGTTTTGAAGCTATAATTGGCTTTTCTATAAGCGCCAGTCTATTTGTTTTGCATTTTTTGAACTTAAATCCAATTGAATGTAATATCTGTCTGAGAAGTTCATGGCTGTCATCAAAATCTAAGTCTTGTTTCACCACAGCTAATAGTTTTCTTAGCGTAAGTACTTCTTTTTTGACTGTGTAGAAAAATTGAACTTTTTGACGAATGGCACATAGACTGAAATCATCAATCGGTTTACTAGGTCGGCCCTTCCTTTTTTTTCCAGGCGTTACAAATTTGCCTCCATTTTTCATACCCTCGTCCACTATACGTCGAACGGTGCTTTCAGAAACACCTGGAAGAAAAAAAAAATTCAAACATTGTAATAAAAATACGAAAGTATCAAAATTTTCTAAGCGTGGTAATATAGGAAAGCTATACCTACAATAACATAACCTTTTAAAATTCGTAAACAATATTATCACAAAGCTAAAATATCACTTAAAAATGTACAATTTCATTTCTGTTACAGTGTCTAACATTAAAATACGAGTACATACCTGTTATTTTAGCTGTTCGAACGTAAACATCTCCCAAATCAGAAAATAACTTTCCCGTTTGAAATTCACTCATAAATTCTTGAAAAACCTTAAATATGATCTGTCTCGTATTACTTTCATAAACAGTGCGATTCATTTTAACCACAAAACGGTTAAACGATAAGAAATATTCGCAGTAATTAATAAAAATCCAGTAAGCTAACCACAATAACCTCTGATGTGACAATTGATGTACTCAGTTAGACAGGAATACAGTGTTGCCATAACAAGTAAAAGCTTTAGTTCTCAAAACATTCTTCATACTAAAGATTATGAGTTTTAAGTCATATAGATTTCCAACGTCCAGTTTATACAGAGATAGTGATTTATTAACCATAAGACAGTTATACATATTAAATGCCATTCTTAAAATACATAAATCAACTAAATATATAGTGAACAATAAAACACAGCGACGAAAATGTAATGTCTTAGTATATAAGAAAGTACGTACAACATTCGCTTCAAACCAATTTTCTACACAAGCTACTTTATTATATAATACAATAAATAAAAAATTAGACATATATCCAAAAACATATTATGAATGTAAAAAGATAATTACTGCTTGGATGAAAACATTAAGCTACGAAGACACGGAACAATTATTAACTTTTAGATTTTAACACTCATAAGGAAACATACACATTAGGCTTATTTAAATACACATATATTCACACACATTCATGATTAATCTTACATACTATATTACCTGTTATAACACATATCTATTTATTTTATTATATATATCTATATATATCTTATTAATGGTTATATATATGTATTTATTTATACATATTTATTTAATTATTATATATTAAAATATACTTAATTGTGGTAGCTCAGGTGTTACGGAAGAGTGAGGACTTCTGAAACAGGCTTTATTAAGCTTAAAAGAAGTCCTCAACAATATATCATACAAAATGTAAAAATTGTTACTGTCAATAAATTTTATTTTATTTTATTTTATTTATTATTCTTTTCATGACTTTCTTGACGGACTATACACGATTTACTTTAAAATATTGACACGACCTATAAATTCAGTCTCATCAAAACTTTTGTTTTTCTTCCTAAATTTACTCCAAATACCTTATTTTCGAGATTACCATTTTTTGGTAGTATTCTATAATTCCCAGGAATTTGCTACTATAATACCATAGACTATTAACTAAATTACAATCATAGATTACTAACTATAAAAATTACAATACTATTGTTATCTGTGATTGTAATTTGTAATATTATCAAAATAAATGCGATAAATATCAAAGATATAAGAATTGTATAAAGTGTTTTTAATATTTTTGACTTTATAGTGGGTTTTTTATTATGTCTCATCTTAAAGTTACTTACTTAATTGTTGGTGGCGGCATAGCAGGAGTGACCTGTGTGGAGACTTTAGCAATATTGCATTCAGAAGAAACACTTGCGATAATTACTGCTTCTTCGTTGGTGAAAAATGTTAGCAATGTAAGTTTTTACGCCAAAACTGTTGTGAAATTCGACATTCAAGATACAGAAGCAAGTTCGTTACTAAAAATTCATCCAAATCTTAAAATCGTATATGACTCATTAAAATATTTAAATACGAAAAGTAAAGTTGCCACCACTGAAGAAGGTACTGTAATACAATATGACGTAATTTGCATTTGCACTGGTGGAATCCCTAGACTTATTTCAGAGTCAAATAAAAGTAAAAGAATACTTGGAATTAGAGATACAGAGTCAGTTAAAGAGTTCCAAAACAAATTATTAAATGGGCGTAGAATGCTCATAGTTGGTAATGGTGGTATTGCATCAGAAATTGTCCACGCTACTAGAGGTATACAGAAAATATGGGTGATTAGAGATGATTACATATCAGCAACATTTGTTGATCCAGGGGCTGCTGAATTCTTTCAAGATTCATTCAAGAGTAAACCACAAGATAAACCAGAAAGGACTGTATTAAGAAGACATGTTTTTACTGAAGAGGATACTATTGTATCTATAAATAAGAATTTAAAGTCTGCTGCCTTGGGTCCAGATTGGTATTATAAATTACAGAATATTAGAAATGAAGATGGTCAACAAGAACTTGAAATCATTTATAAAGTTGAAGTGCAATCTGTTGTGGAGACAGAAAACAAAGAATATGCTTTGGATGTAACTTTGACAGATGGAAGGTGTATTGAGTGTGATTTTGTAGTATCTGCTACTGGAGTAGAACCTGCAATCAATTTTAAATTGGACCAGTTACCTGAAAGAGGTGTAGATGGTGGTTTAGCTGTAAATGAAATGCAAGAAACTTCTATAAGTGATGTTTTTGCAGTTGGAGATGTGGCTACTGCAACCTGGAAGCATGCACCACATTGGTTTCAACTGAGATTATGGACCCAAGCACGCCAAATGGCAGGAATGGCTGCCAAAGCTATGCATGCAAGGATAAAAAATGAAGATGTTCTTCAAGACTTTTGTTTTGAATTATTTACACACTGCACTAATTTATATGGATATAGAGTTGTATTACTAGGAAAATATAATGGTCAGGGATTAGGTACAGACTATGAGATATTATTACGTACAACTCCAAAACTTGAGTATATTAAGTTTGTACTTCAAAATGGACGATTACAAGGAGCAATATTAATTGGTGAGACTGATTTAGAAGAAATGTGCGAAAATTTAATCCTTGACCAGATAGACTTAACACCCTTTGGGGATGATATTCTTAATCCTGATATAGATATTGATGATTATTTTGATTAACAACACTGTTTTAATCCAAGGTTCAAATTACTTAGCTGCATTATAGTATTAAGCAAATGAGATTGATTTTGTGTTTTATAACATGTACAGTGTATTAAAGTGTATATAGGTTATCTGTGTTATCTGTGATAAAAAACTTCCGATGCAAAAAATTAGATGCAATACATAACATAATAATAAGGATTGCCTTATTAAGTTGTTATATTAATTTTGCTTATTAAAATATATTAGAATTATAATTATTAGTAGTATTTAAATAACTATGATGTTAAATAAAATGTTGTTTAATATCTATTATTTATATTTATAATAATTATTTCAGACAACCAGGGTCCTCTTTGTTAGTAATATAAATTAATTTTGACAAAATTTCTAAAATGAAAATAATAATAATAAAAATATATATAAAATTTAAATTAGATTAAAAAATAAAAAATGTTAGTAGTACAAAAAAATAAAAAAGACTTCAGGACTGCCACACAAGCACCTTTGTAAAATGATGCATGCTAGGCGAGTCCATCTTACATATTAATGTCTTCAGAATACTATTGGAGCTGGACCGCAGTCTTGTTAGTATTTATAAACCTGAGTTTTTTTTCTGTAACTTTATAATATTAAATAAGAATTCATGATTAACACAACACAGCAACTTCGCTCTTTATTTTTGTATCAGTGTATTTACGTTTGTCTGGAATAATTGGTATCTGAAGTTTGGACAAAGTGAAATGATATCTATTGTTCTGTAGCCTTTAATTCTATATTAAACAAAAGAAAGCTTGTGCGTTTATATAAATATTTGCAGTTTCGTGTTACTACGACTGAACGGCAATTTGTACGTAATTTTACATACAGCAGTTCTGGATATAAAGTAAAACATTTTAATTTTTGCTTTGGAATAAATTAATGACAAAATGAAATTAAATCATCTGTCTATCTAGGTAAACTATATACCTTAAGTCTCAATCTTACTTTTGGCTTAACCTTTAAGCCGCATGCGCATTATAATATTACTCATTTTACCATAATTCGCGATGAAAGAATAAGACAGATTAATCAACAAAATTGCAGTGCGAATACGTGCAGTGCCAGTTAATTACAGTAATAGTAATGGTGGTTGTTTTTTTTCAATGCATACCATCATATCAACCCTACCCTTAGCTTTATACAAATTTATTTTTATCGCTATTCGCTGGTTAAAGTAGTTATAGCAAAATAATAAATATCCCTAGTCTATGATTATAACTATTGTACAGCGGAATGATTTATGTGTTTTTTGTCTATGATCTATGTTTTTTTTTTATTTATGTGATTATTTGTCTGTGAAATCTGAAGTCGTGTAGTTTATTTTAATTTAACTTTTAATCGCTGTGGGGTGAAGACCAAGTTTTAACAATCATTAATTCTCATTAGTATTTGTACTTTTATCCAGTCAATTTTTTTTTTTACTATACGACTTTTGTGTTGAATGATATATTGCCTCTTTGTTTCCTTTGTTTTCTTCAATAATTGACGATAGGCAAAAATGGCTATTTTGTTTAGTGTTGTTGCTCGCGGAACAGTCGTTTTAGCCAAATATGCAACATGTGCAGGCAATTTTACCGAAGTTACAGAACAAATATTATCGAAGATTCCGCCCCATGATGACAAACTTACATACTCGCACGGAAATTACCTATTTCATTATATAGCGGAAAATAAGCTAGTTTATTTCTGCATTACTGACGATGTAAGTATAATAAACTTTTAAATTTGTTTTGCTCGAAAATATGTCTTATTATTAGCTATGATTTTCCTTCTAGAAATTCCAGCGTTCGAGAGCATTCCTTTTTCTAAATGAGATTAAAAGGCGATTTGTATCGGCTTTTGGTGATACAGCTCAGACAGCTATACCCTATGCTATGAATGGCGAATTTGCAAGGGTACTGGCCACTGAAATGAAGCATTATAGTGAGTCTAAAGACTTAGAGACTATCTCAAGAGTTCATGAGGAATTAGATGAACTCAAAAATATTATGGTCAAAAATGTAGGTGAGTAAACTTGAATATTTATAAGTCTAAAGTGAAAAATAAAATAATACAAAATATTGGGTTCATCCTTTATTTTAATATCAACATCTGCGATATTGTAAGTTGTGTATTTTTTTTTAGTAATATAAATGTGATTAAGAAACATTATCATTACCTTGATTATAATTATATTGACCTAAATGAAATATACTGCTAAGCAAATATTGTGAAGAACTATTGCATTACTTTATTATTACATTGCAGAACTCCTTTTAAATTTAATAAACCAAATAATACATTTTTTATATGAACCAATCTATATGTCATAATTGTATAAACAATATATACAAAACTTTTCAATTGTCCACTCTGTTTGTGAGCTGTTTGTGTAGGAAGAGATAATCAGTAACTATAAAATTATATATTTGCAGTTTGTATTCAAAAATTTGTTATTTTGAGTTTGATTCATCTTTTTTATTTAAAGTTTCTATATGTATCTTTAAATTTTGTATCGAATGACAATTTAATTTGAAACAAGTTAGGATTTATAAATAATGAACAAATAATGATTAGTTTTTAGTTACTAGATGTTCTAATAAATAAACAAATCAGATAATCATTATATGAAATAAATAATTGACTAATCATAATATAGTTAGTTATAGTGCTAAGGAAAATCTCTTTCTCAATATGTCTTTGCAAGATATGAATCTTGAGAGATTCTTAAACTTTGCATTTGTGCAAGTTCCGGATGTTAGATTGTATCCATTACTGCAACTTCAAAATTCAAATCCATGCATGTTCTGCAGGTATAAACAAAATAGAGATTTCATTCAAAAAGATAAGTTAATGATCAAAAACACTTCAAAACACATACATTCAACTTGGCATAGACAAGGCTCTGATTTCTAAAATTAACAAAGAGACTTCACTTAGAGTGTTGATACAGCTCTTAAAAACAAATCTATGAGTTCAGGGAGAGTTTACTTCACAGGAGATACTATTTAGGAGAGATGTAAAGATGCTGCAAATCTGGGATTAGCTCTTAGATTAGATTAGAATATTTTCTAGGAGTGCTTCTGCACTTTTCCTACCAGTCTGGTAACACTATATAATATATTAGGGCTAACAATTTAGTTATTAAGAAAAAAGTGATAAAAAATGAAGTGATGCTTAGAGCTAAAATAAGGGGCACTAAATTGACCTGCCAAATTCATTATCAATATCTGATTATTATTTTAAAATTCATAAAACCTTATAAATAGATTATCAATGAAAATTTTTATACCAAATCAAAGTTAATATAATTAACAATATTTTAATCTAATCAATATTTAGTTTTAACTCGAATATTTCTAATTAAAAATGTTGTTTGTTGTAAATGTATGTTTGAAGTGTTGATTTATTATATATGAGCTGATGATAATCAGCAGTCATTATTCAGCATGTAATTCTCCCTCGAATCTCAGCAGGAAACTGGCTCTCTGATACCTTAAACTGCTTTTTATAGTTATTCCTTCCTCTAAACTACAATCGACACTGGTTTGTTACTACCCTCACTTAAAATTGTTCTAAACTTTTTGGAGGAATTGCACTAGTTTTTAATAAAAACCGTACAAAAATCTGTTCAGTAGATTTAGAGAAAATCGATCACATACAGATAGACAGCATTGGGGATTTTGTTTTATAAGAGATGGATTGGATTGGAGATTTTATTTGAAACTCGTCATAGGGCAGGGGTGACTGCTTCCGCTATTGGATACGTCCACCACCACCCCGCCTATTTGAATAATGAACAGTTCTTATTTCTACTATTTACATTAAAAAAAAATTATATTGGCTGAGATAATTTAAAATAAAATAAAAATAACATAATATACTTATGAATTGAATATCAGATTTATAATATTCTGTATTTTCATTTATTTCTTTAGAATGGACTATAAAGTATATAATTCTGGTTGATCGGGAATAACTAGAACAAATTATAAAATAGTCCCCTGTCACGTCTATTTGCATCATTGTTCAGACAGATATGATGAAGGATATTGTTTTGATAATATTATGTTAAGATAATACTTTAGATTAAGAGTTGTATATGTTAAGTAATAATTTTCAAGGTTAAGACAAACAGAATTTACAAAATAAACTTATAACTAGAAGACTTCTACAAAGAGGCGGCCTTATCGCTTAGCAGCAATTTCCACTACGATTGTTTTTACTTATCCCAATTCAAAATTGGGATAAGTAAAATCAATTCAAAAAACACCAATTGATTTAAAACATTTATTATTACCGAATTAAATTATTTGCTTTAAAATACATATAAAACAGTAGTTTGTATTATTGATTAAAAAATTAAACTAAATGTTATTTAGCGTTTAATTTGTCGAAAAATATGAGGTATTCTCACTACACATTTTTTTCCCTTCTTAGAAGTTATATCTGATGGAGATATTCTTTGTGGATTATGAAAAATACAGTTAAAAACTGTGAAGTAATATTACAAATCGTGGGAAATAATATTTGTATCGTCATTTTCTTTTATACAGGTCCTATTTCGCTCAAATATTCGTTAAAATGGGTATATTATGCAGATGTATGATAATTAACTAGATATCATCTCTGCATATGGTATAAACACCACAATTTAAAAGTTATGTAGGTATCGAACGTTGTACGTTTCAATATTGTATATATTAGTCATATAAATTGTTTTGTAGTGCTCGTAGGTTACAAGTAGCACATGGTTTTAAATTCCATATGTATTTTACAATCCGACGCCGTGTGGTATCCACCTGAATAGAATAGTACCACCCTCATTTCTTACCGAGGTGTCGTAAAAGGCGACTCAGTTAAGTAGACACACAGTGTGGTATCCGGTTTAGTAGAATAGACCACCCTCTTTTTTACCGAGTTGTTGTAAAATACGACAGTAAGTTGACGTCAGGCAGGCGGCCGGTCGTAAAAACGCAGCCAAATCATGTGACATGTTTATAACATGTTGTGCCGACCCCTCTTACGAGTGGGATAAGGGCAGGAAGATGATGATGTATTTTACAATCCGCTCGTGTTAGAGAACATTGTGTTTTAGATTACGGACCTCTTTATAGACCTTGAGGAATAGATCAAATTTAATTTATTTAATCGCTTGTCGCAGTCTAAATATATATCCTGCTGCCCTTATCCCACTCTAAGTGGGGTCGGCACAACATGTTATAAACATGCTGCAACATGATTTGGCTGCGTTTTTACGATCGGCCGCCTATCTGATGTCAACTTACCACACGGCGGGTCGACTTACCTTAGTCGCCTTTTACGACACCACGTTAAGAAATGAGGGTGGTACTATTTTACTAAGCCGGATACCACACGGCTATCGTAGTCGTCAGCTTGTCGTAGTCATAAATTTATATGAAAGTATCGATCTTAAATTAAGGAAACCCAAAAATCGTACGACTTTAAATCACGTTATTTGTCAACGTTAATATAGCGTTTTCAGTCGATCAGGAAGTCCCAGTATTCTTATGTCGTTTAGTGATTTCCCGCCATAAACGTGACATCCCGATGACGTAATAAAATTATATAAAATTTTTTTATTCTTCTCCTGCCCTCCCCCCACTTTAGGTGGGGACGGGGTCGACACAACATGTCGCCAAATCTGTCTCCTTTTACATGGGACTCATAAGTTACACAATCCAATTCCGAACCGATTGGTAATGATAATCACGTATATATATATATATACTTAATTTATTCACTAGAATAACAAAATTTGATAATAATCAGGAAATTTATGAAAGTTTTTTTGCACTTTAAAAAGCGGAGATCGATAAAAACCAGTCCGAGATTGCGTTATCACGCATTAACAAATCTAAATTATCATCTGACATTATACTTACTCTCATCTACATCTGGATTAACATTATAAAAAAATATATTTATATTAATCAAACAATATATTCTTAGTATTTATAAATCTCCCCAGTTTGTAAGATACAGATAGAGAGATTATAACTGTAACTATAACAACTTTGAAATGGATTTCTCAAAACAAAGCATGATATTGTGCTGTTTTCTTCTGAATGCGTATAAAAAATTCAGTTGAATTTCCTTAAACTTTTCGACGAATGTAAACAAATCAATTTGTTTTAAATAAATAAATATAAATGTATGGGACACTTTCACACACGGTTGTCCGTCTCCTAAGTATGTACCTTATTACTTGTGATATGGTAGACAGACAAGTGGTGAATATATACTTATATAATTTTTAAATTCATACTTAACACACAAATATACACCCAGACTCGAAGACCAAGAAATTCATTTATAGAAAATGTTGGCCCTCGGCGGGAATCGAACCCGCGACCCGCGGAGCTGAAGGCAGGGTTACTTACTACACACTGCGCCAACGGGCCAGTCAAAGTTTTATTTTATTAAAACAAATTAATTTGTTTTAATTGTGATCTAAATATTTTTTCTAAAAGTTCTTATTAGTATTATTAATTAATTTTAATTCGTATTCTTAATTTTTGGTAATTTGATTTGAATTCGATATACATTGCATCATAGCTTTGCATACGACTGTATGAAACACCATGATAACAATGACATACCTTCTGTGATATAAATGTGTTTTAACTCGCACAATAATGAAACGAGAAACTTGTTTGACTGTTGATTTGGCAAATAATCTTATTTTAATAGAATACTCTTGTTCATATCCCGATGTTCAACCGGTATGATAAACAAATATGTATTCGATACGATGTCGCGTAGATGGAAGCAATTTAAATTCAATCGATTTTATTTGTATAATTTTCCTATTACAGATACCATGAAAATGCGCGGAGAAAAATTGGAGCTTCTTGTGACGAAAGCTGATAATTTGGCCACAAGTGTAAGTATTTGATTGGTTATAACAAATTTGTCAGTCTACCTAATGGGGGGTTTGCCTCTCGACGATCTCAAACAAGTTGCTAGGATCCGCTGGATACAGGCGGCACAAGATTGTGTTGTCGAACAGTGGAAATTTATGGACCCTAATTTTTAATTTGGTTGAATAATTAAACAATATTGTCTTTTTTGCAGTCAGTTTCTTACCGCTCATCTGCAAGGACACTACAACGCTCGCTCTTCTGGAAGAATATAAAAATGTACGTTATCTTGGTCTTGATAGCTGCGCTGGCCATATATCTCATCGGAGCTATGGCATGTGGAGGACTCGCTTGGAAGTCCTGCGTGGCTTAATCTATCCGTTCCTACACTATACACGACATACATGTTATAATCATTATATTATAGGACACGAGTAATATTAACATCCTAAACCGTCTGTAGAAATCTTATACTCCTGTGGCTTGGCACAAGAAATCCTTAAAACTACACCAAACATTTAAATAGTTAAGAACTTATTTTTATTGTATTGTAAAACTATTTCATTTAGATATTATTGAACTTTATATTTTAACAGAATATAATTATACAAATTTATATTATTATACATATATCGAATTTTTTTTTTTGCTTATTCATGTACTTAAGTATCTACCATGAATTGAATTCCTTATAACTCGCCCAAAGAGAAAACCGAAGGTATTTCGAAATTTTCATAGTTTCAAAGAGAACAATTATATTTGTATTCGTGATACCGGGAAATTTGAATATGATTTTTAAATTAAGTACTTACAAAGAAATAGATTCTTGTGCGAAGCCAATATAAGGTGCCTTATAAACCGCGGTAATTTGTAAGAGTGACGATTACGATAGAGAAAGTGAAATGTTTACGGACGAAATATTATTAGATAGAAAATAAACTTATCAACAAATTCAACTTGAGTCAAATAATCATCAAATGAGAATTCAAAAAAAGACGAACATTGAAACTAAATTACAGAAGAAACCCAAATACAGAAGAAACCTCCGATTAAAAGGAATATTTAACTTCAGTAGCTTTTAGCAAAGAAAAATTAATAATTAAACTTTAATGTAGGAAATTCAACTTGTATCTGGAATTGATTGTAAAATTTTCGGAGTGACCATTTTACTAAATCCCATGAAGATCATATATAAAGCCATAGTTCTCTTAGTGTGTATATCATAGGATGGACATTTGTTACTATTTACTTGCACTAAACTATGCATTGAGTGAAATATGTCCAAATGTAGGCGTTATAGGGCAAATTTGCAGTCTATACCATGTTAGATAATTGTTAAGAAATGGCACGTATAGCATTTTGGTATCCTAATTAATTTTAATTTAATAAACTTTTGGACACTTTGTCTGCATTTGAACAGAAATTTTTGTAGTGCCTACCACCAACTTATATGTAAATCAAGGTATGTCTTCCACAAGGAACCTGGAGTTGTATGTTTTTAAAAACCTTTGGAGAGTAGCTTAAATCTATTATTATATTTACGATGTATTTGGGATAGAATCTAAGCATTTCCTGATCCGAGAGTATGTTTTCTCCCAATTCTTAAGAGATATAGACACAATTGTTTCATAATTAATATTAAATAAAAAAATTGTGACCGAAAATTAGTTCTGAGTGTGAGAAACATTTTAATCCAACCCTTGATATTAATTCTTTGACCTTTATTAAATCAAATAAGACTAAAAGCTTCACATATTTTTTTTTGTTTAAAAATACGATATTATTATTTTATATTTAAAGATTTCTTAAATTAATACACGGTGTGGGAATTTTGTTGTAATCGAACTTACTCATAAATTCGTCTTTTAAATTTTCTTAATTTTCTTGATTTACCAAATCTTAATTATATTGTAATGTAAACATTATTTTTACTCTATACTTTTTTACTTTTGATTTATTAGTATACATATGTATTCAGAGTAATATTCAGCTTTTCAGTATTCACTTTTTCGATAAGTATTCTACAAATGAAACCTTTCAGTAAATATTATGGAAAAAAAGAAAGAATGACTCCCAAATATAAAGGCTGTTTCAAGTTTCAGCTTTTAAATAAACTTGACGATTTCAATTTCCTAAGATGTGGGTTTAATAGAATTAAAGTCATAGTTTCTTTAGACCAGTTATTTGGGAAATAATAAAAAAAACCGTATTTTATGCAATGTCTATCTTTATTGATATATCGATAGCTGCTTATCCTGTGGTACACATTAGTTTTTAAAGCAATAGACAATATTTAAGGATTTTATGACTATATTAATTGAAATAATTTTAATAGCCTGCATATATGCAATATTCGCTATCGCTGTGTAATCAAGCTTTATTTAACGCGTACTTTTATACATCGCTCTATCCGAAGAACAAAGTCACATCTCCCATATATAAGCATAGGAAATGTGATTTTATTCTTCGGATAGGGCCACATATTGAACAACGAAAGATATAATTTTCCGTTCCGCTGTTACTGTGATGTTTTGCCGAACATATCACATGAAAAGTCGATCAAAAATGAAAGCTAGAACATATAGGAAAATATAGATATCCTTCACGTACTTTGATTTCGCTATCCCATAGAGAAAGCGAAAATAGCGTATAACGTAAGAGGCTTTCTTTGACACTGAGACGTTACGTTAGGGATAAAATAAAACAAATTGTAGTTATACTTGCATTGTCTTAACATAAAACTTAAAGAGCAATATTAATTGTTTACGTCTGCACCCAAAATTATTTATATCGAGTTATAAAAAATTTGATGAATTATCTCTATTGTTATCCTTAGATATACGTTTTCATTTGTCTTTGAACGACAATATTTGTTATGGATGTGAGAGAAAATATATTACGTAATGGTTGATCAAACGATGGTCCTAAACTAATACCGATATGTATTAAATATGATCAAACTATTTAGAGAAAGCCTATATGATAGTCGTTTCAGAGAAGAATAAGAAGTAAAGAGGCCTTTCGTGAATTTTCTTTATTAATTTATAGGAGAACTATGTAAGATCTTGTTTATTTCATTTTGTACAGATATGTCGGAAGTTGTTTGAAATTTACAGAAAAGTTTACAGTAAGTTTTTTATTATTATTGCTTTATAGAAAATCACTTAAATAATTCGATACTACACACGATATATTTCTAGTCTTATAAAAAAATATTTATAAATTATTTCATTATGCTACAAGATTGACCTTGTAACTTTACAAGGGGATTTTTTAGTCCTTGGTTAGATCTCTAAGGTGTTTAAAAAGTTCCGTGCTTAATTTACATTTATGATAAATCATGCTTTTTACGTTGACTGGAAACTTGCTTCAACTGGAACTTAATAATAAAATAAGAAATTGATATATTTATTTTCTAGTAGCCCAACAATGACTAGATGTGAATGGTAGGCGAATTTGTATTTATTTGCGAAGCCCTGTAATCCTGTTTTGTAAATGACAGTATTCTTAACGATTCATTACCAACATATTAACGAAATAGATATTAATACTTCTTACTTCTTGACTTTTATAAAAAATAACAATTGCATAAGTTTATAGACAGCAAAGAGCGAATTTTGTGCATATCGAGTATTAGACGAAGGTCCTCATATTGTTCTTAAATTTAAAAAAAGATTAAATTGTATGGTAATTGAATGTGATGTATTGTTTTATTTTATCATAGATTTATTTCATATTATATTATTAAAGACTATAAAAGTATTGTGATATCATTATATTGTAAGTGTAATGCTAATGTGTTTACAATAATAACCATGTGGAACCATGTTATAAATTTGTAGATTGTATACAATGGTGTTTCATTTAATCCCACACGTAAAAACGCCTTACAAATTATTCGTATAAAGAAGTTTCTAATAAAAGTTACGATTCATTGGAGTGAAGGAAGTACCGATTCACAAGTTCTACGCTACCCTCCCGAATGTGAGCCATTCGGAATTTGGGAGCGTCAGATTGATCCCGTGCTGTAGAGGGTGGGTCCCCTCCCTGCCGCCGCGAAGTCCCGTTCTGTAGGCCGCAGCAAACGCGCGCCATCCTTTGCCGCGGGAGGGCGCCTGTATCGTGTCGCGTACACGTGCTACTACGGCCGATATTGGTGTGAGTTCCGTGTTCGAAACGTGCGGTGCCTGTATAGAATACGAGATCGCCGTGTATGTAGACGCATTATTGTTGTTCTTCGAGAGCGAATTGTATGAGGATGCTCAATTAGTTTTGTTGTTTTTGTACTAAGCAATTAAAATTTTATAATGTTAATAGCTTAAATTATTTCAGCGCTTAAACGTATAAATGTAATTGGAGTTTTTTTTATTCAAATTCGTTCGTTATTTTGAATCGAATATAATTATTAATAGAAATAAAACCGCAGGATGTATTGACCGTAATATTTTGTATAGATCATCTGCTATAAATATTTATAATTGGTCAGTCTTTAGCGATACCGTTTTGATGTACGACCCTGTATAATTTTTGGCAATGGCTAACGAGTGCCTTGCATAAACAATTGCTTATCTTTACAAATATAGACATATATATTTGGAACGTAAAAATTGATTGTTACATAGTTTTTTTAAAATTTAATTTGTATATAATTATTTTAAATACGTAATGCACATGATAGTGGCCAGAATGCTGGCATGTGCGTGTTTCGTGACCAGTCGACTGTTAATGCGACAGGAAGCGGTGTCGATTTTAGGGAATGTTTAACTAGGAATGGTTTCCCAGGTCATTGTTCTTTTTTTTTTACGCCGAATCACTCTTTATATCACGTAGATAAATTACGGCTGTCTTGCCTAAGCGCTTTTTTGTAGTACGCAATTCCGACATCTGTTTCCGCGGCAGGAGATTCAGATTAATTTATTCATTCATTTAGAACGAGTTAATTGCTTCCCACATTTTTAAATAGTCTAAGCTATAAACTTATTTTCGTCTTTCTCGGATACAACAATAATGTTGGACGTAAATTCGAGGCTATTAAAGACAAAGCTTTGAAGATGGGTTAGTCGTATACAAATCAACAAAGGCGATGCCTAAAATGGATTACAAAGAAGTAAGGAAATGGACTTTGTATTAGAGACAGTGTATCGTATTACGGTGCGTTAAGCGTAGGAAAGATGGATGACAGTTCACCAGATTTGTCGCTGAAGTTGCGCCGGGGGTCGAGCGATTCTAGGGAGTCGTTTTATATGGACTTCGCTCAAGGCATAGATTCAGATATAGAAGAAGTGACTACGATTGAGCGAATTATTCCCGAACATCCTGGAGGGCGGGCGGAGGGTGATGCGGATACGCTCGCGACGCCTTCCGGCCTTGATGACAAGGATTTGTCGCAATGGTGAGTACAATATATTATGACTTATGATTGATGTAATAATTATAAAGTTGTATTCATACCTACTATTCTAAATAGCAAGATCTGTCTAAGTCTGTGACCTAAGTCGTGGTTCGGCCTCACAGGAGGCATCCTTAGGACGAAATTTTCGAATGCTGGTAGAGCTTACTCTACGTATTTTTCGAACCTCAGCGATGCTTCTGCACTCGCCCTTCACGCTCGGTGAAGTTGTAAAAGCCGTTAGGGCTAACAACATACAGTCAGATCGAAGAAAGGGAGTCTTATGTCTGTCTGTCTGTTACGTTTTCACGACTAATTCACTGAAACAATACAGATACTGCACTAACGTATAAGACCAAAAATTCTATTTCTCCCTCTGAAAAAGTAAATAAAACAATGTACTGCGTAATTGAGGGTATTTTAAAACTAACGAACGAAGTACAGTTAATCGGTATTAGTGATGAAAGAAAAATATAACACCTTCCTATATAGATGAGAACTTTGTCGATAGCAGGTTTTTTTTTATAAGGCGACGATTTATAAGGTGTGATGTGAAAACCATGCATATCGGTAAACCTTAACAATGATACCATGAGTTACCCATCTATTTCATTATGTACACTGTAATCTTTGGGTACCATAGCTACCGATACTTTTTAACGTCGTGTTCAGACTACATGCCGATTTATTTACCTCGAAATATTTTAGATTTACCCAATCAGTAAAAGAACCTTGGAACCGTTTTCAATATTGTTATAGTTGAAACGTAAAAATTATAAAATGTTTTTCTACGAAATCTCATTAAATTACCCGGTCAGAAGCTGTTTGATCTTTGGATTCCAGAGAATTTGTCCGCAAATTTTATCCGCTCTTTACAGAAAACCTCATAAGTTGGACATGCAAATGGCTCTATGACCCTTTGTTCTATCCAAGACTTTAAACTTAACTAATAATTCCAAATCAAGGAAAATTCATTTTAGAAATAGCATTTGGAATTTCACCTTAATAATAAACGATAAAGCTCTTATTCATGTTGTCAATGCCGAATACTATGTCAGTAAAAATAATGTATTACGCGGCTACATTAATAAGTAAAAGTATTGAGTTTGTAGACATTAAACAATTTGGATTTGTACAATTGGCTAAACGCTAAATATGATGTAGTATCAGCTGAGGTGTTAGGATATCTGTAACTTCGCATATTTCATGAGTCATTTCAGCATGCATTCGTCATTAAAAGCACATATCTCTATTAAGTTTTAGAGATTCACGTGCGATTAGTCGTGCTACAAAACCGTTTCCATAGTTTGGAAGCGGCTATCCGCTATTCCTGTTGAAATTAATGGCAGCCAATCTGATAAAATTAGACGTATATTTTATAGGTAATTTAAAATGCATTCCTGCTCATAGGGAAATTTTATTTACTGAATATGGGTCATACCATGGATATATCTATCTAAAAATGATCCGTTAGCGTTTTGCCGAGACGGTGTAATGATTAGAGCCCTGAACTATACATTCGGATCCCATCCTCAGTATCTTCATCATATTCGCTTTCTGTACCAAAAAAAAGGAATCAAACCTGCGTAGATTAATTATGATGAAGATATGATGAAGTAACTGGCAATATCTATAGCAACGTTATACTTATATGGTCTAATCTTTGATCAAGGAAAAGGGTGGCCTTGCACATCTGTGATGGTATGGTGACAGGCCTCTATTTATATTGATATATGACTATCGATAATCTATCTATACTAATATATAAAGCTGAGTTTGAGTTTGTTTGTTTGATTGATAGTTAGAACGCGCTAATCTCAGGAACTACTGGACCGATTTAAAAACCTTTCTTTCCTTCCTTAAAAAACTTTCCTTGCGTGCGCTAAGTAAACGGTGAAAATTATTCAAAAATCTCCTATAACTAACTCGAGATAACTATTTTTATGTTCAAAATTTCAATTCCGCAAAAATATTGTGACACACTGTTTTCCATTCAAATTGAAATTCAAAATATTCTTTATTCAAATAAACTTGTAAACAAGTGCTTTTGAATCGTCAACTCTACTGCTGGTTCGGAAAGCTGTTCCTACCGAGAAGAGCCAGCAAGAAACTCGGCGGTTGCTCTTTTAAAAATATAATTCTTAATATTATTTACATTAAGTAGTTACTGTCTTGTACAAGTTCAAAGAGAGCTATATCCACACATTATTATCTTCTAAACAAACTTCAAGAGGCTTTCTGTTATAGTAGGCTTTCTGTACCAGCCTCTTTTTAACAGTGTTTTTAAACTGCTGTAATGGCAATGCTGAAATTGATTGCGGAATTTTATTATAGAATCTTATACCAAAACCCACAAACGAGTTACGCACTTTTGCAAGGCGCAAAGCAGGAGCCGCAAGCTTATGTCGGTCCTGCTTTGTCTATTGTATGCATCACCTATCGTTTTATAATTCTTTATATTTTTATGTACATAAATTAAATTACTTAAAATATACTGTGAAGCAAATGTAAGAATACCTGTTTCCTTAAACTTCCCTCGCAGGGAATCACACGGTCTTAAATTATAAATGCCACGTATAGCTCTTTTTTGTAAAACAAAAATTTTTTCACTATCCGCGCATTTACCCCATAGCAATATTCCATGCGAACGAAGCTGGCACAGTTAGTTGTCTATAACGATAAAATGTATTCACAATTCATATCCTGTCTTCATTCAATATCTGTTTTAATATGTTCGATATTACAGTATCAAAAGCCGAACAAATTAAAGAGATACGTTTCGAATCACCTCGTGTACAAAATTTGTTACGTGTCTCGATTTAAGCATCTAGTTCTTTATATTATAGCGAGCCATTTGTTTCCCCTATAAAGGAAGCCGCGGTATTTTTGATAAACACGTAGCTAGGACGTGCCTATTGGCCCCACGCGAGTGTGGCTTATATCGGTATGTATCACTTTCTAACAATAACTCCGTGGAATCAACAATTTGTCGTTGAATGGTAGAAACGTGACAACTCATTCAAGAGATAGAGACGCTAAATCTGACATAAATGATGTTATTTGAATGATCATCACTTTGCTAGACTCGCATCTGCTTAAGTATTTCTGTGAATAGTAACTGGTTGACCGAGCCTTCCTCGGTAATTTTTTACAAGATAAAAAAATAATAAAATAATCAGCTAGCTGATCGATCCCAGGTATTTACATTTCTCGAGACTGTCCGTTCCCCGAATAAGCTATGCTGACTTGACAGTTTATGGCAATAATAGTGTTTTATATTTAATATAAATTTTCGTATTTTTTAAAATAAAAAAACAGGGATAAACGAATTTTTTTTTATATTGACATTACTTTGGTTTAACATTTGTAGGCCGTGTCACCGCCCCGGTGAATCTCTCAGACATACTATTTCCGGTTGTTTTTCTCTTGCTAATGGTGAGTATTTGCACAGACACAATCAAGTAGCCAGGATTGTCCATCACCAGCTTGCTCTTCAATATAGCCTTGTAAATTCGGAAGTACCCTATTACAAATACAGTTCAGCACCAATTCTCGAAAATGATCGTGCTTTGCTCTACTGAGTAGAATAAGCCACCCTCATTTGTTTTCGAGGTGTCGTAAAGAGCTACTACGGTAAGTACACCCGCCCCGTGGTGGCTAGATGAGTAGAATAGACTTCCCTCTTTGTAACCGAGGTGTCGCAAAAGGCGATTAAGGAAGTTGACGTCAGGCAAGCGGCTGTAAAATACTTAGACAAATCTCTTAATTAATTAAATTAGTTTATAACATGTTATGCCGACCCCACTTGAGTGGGATAAGGGCAGGAGAACGACGTGCAAACGAGAAGTTTACATAGGCAATAGCAATCCAGAAGAGACAATATTAGTATCTACTGGTGCTTTTCAGGCTGAATTTTAGGGTCACAGCCAACAGATTTAAGAAAAATGGAAATATTTTTTCTTTATTATTTTATATCATTTGCTTATGAAAATAAACTTTGACCTTTTCAATTTGCACAGGTTTCAGTCTATGTGAACCGGGGTCACGTAATTCTATATATATTATAGAATATTTTGTTTTTTGTAAAGAAAACTTTATATCATATTTAATACAAAGTTTACGAACCTACCTTTTGTGTAGAAGCTATGGAAAAGTTCCGAGTTCCTAACACGTTTAAGTTAAAGCGCGAAATCTTGTTCAATATAATGCCTGGAGCATATCAATTTATTTTCCTTGGGTACAGTATCTCAAACATGTTTAATATCTTGTAAGCATTATATAGTAAATACTGTGCTCATATGGTATATTGATGTATATTGTGGAGTAAAATATGATTATGGTTTCCGTGTATTATATTACAGGTAACACGATATGAGCTATTGGATATAAAGTTTCCCTAAGATATTTTGTAGGAAAGATGGATGAGAGTCTAACTTTACTGTTAGCCTTTAAATGACATTAAAATATGTGTACTGTTTTAGTAATTTAAATAGATTTGATTCATTGAAGACACATTAAATAAACGTCTTTAATAAAAATGCTTATTTAAATTAAAGGTTAGCATATCTATATTCTATACTAATATATAAAGCTGAATAGTTTATTTATTTGTTTGAATGCGCTAATCGCAGGAACTACCGGACCGATTTGAAAAATTCTTTGAGTGTCTTTGAAAAATTCTTTGAGTGATAGTCCATTTATCAAGGAAGGCTATAGGCTATATATATTATCACGCTAAGATGAATGGGATAGAAGCAGCAATAAAAAATATTACGAAAACGGCAAAATTTAAAGCTTTCCTTACGTGCGCTAAGTATACGGTGAAAGTTAATGATAAATCATGTATTACAAAATTGTTCCCCTCTAAAAGTTCTAAACAAAAGTGCGCGATACAATATGTCTAGCTTTTAAGGTTAACCTACCTTAACCATTTTAATGATTATCAAAATACTAATAACTGTTTTAATCTATCCATGCGGGCGGAACCGCTGGCGATTGCTAGTTTACTTATAAATATCTAAGTGATTAAGTTTTTACAAAATCAAGTTATATTCCGTCTTCATTTTTTATGTTGCTTTAAGTAAGGCAAGATGAAGACAAAAGAAATCGGTCTCGCACTTAGTTTATCTAATGATGTGACCGACCTAACTGGAGCAGCATCGCAGGATAAAATGTATGCCAGCGGCACCCGTTTGACGAGTCGCTTATCCGGGGCTTTCTCTTGGGGTCAGATAAACCACACGCGGCCATTATGTGGATTAGGCATTTAAGTAGTTTATGAGAATATTTTAATAGTATACACACCCGAATTAAAGGCCTAAATGTACTTCAGTGTTTTGCATTTATTTGAAGGTTTTAAAATTTATTTTCTACTAGTCAAACTGCCTCATCTTTGCAAGGGTAACTATAACATATTTTCCCCTTAGTAATACCGTTATTTCACCCGCGTATGTTTTAATTTTGCGATCACTCTTAAAATATCTACTAACATTTTATGCTGTAGACAATCGTAGTTTTAGGTATAAAATGACTTATTTAACTGAAGTATATAAGTTGATAAAGTATATAAAGTATGTAAAGTATATACTAAAGTCTATAAGGTGATGTTCATGTAAGTAATTAGTCGGTGGGATAACTCTTTTGTGTTTTATAGTCTTCATGCAGTATATTAATCTTTTTAGCCGGTTCTGAGTACTGTTTTATACTAACGAATTAAAAAGAAATAAAACTTGTACATGTAAAATAAAAATAAAGATAAGTAAAGTCCAATTTTCTTTTTAAATTATACATTACATAGCAGCAAAGGATATAAAGGAAAAGTGTATTGTACAAAAGTGCGTCGCAGGCTCTACCGCACCATCTAAGTGCTTTATAAAAATTAGGTCAGATGGAAAGAGGCATTTAGCTTTTTTATTAAACCTGATGTGAACCTGTTTATGAATATATTTTCTTAACTTAAACGTGTGAGATTTATCACCTTTTTAAATTATTTTAGTAAATAAAGAATACGTTAGAGATGGCATATGTACATAGGGACATTACTTTACTTCATAAGAGTTAAATTATCTGTTAATTTTTAACAGATTATTTAAGTATGGCAATACCAATTGACATAGACAAAAATTTAATAAAATAAAAAATAGTAAAGTAAAATTTGTCATCAAAATATCGTATTAAAAATGGATGAATTAATTTTATAATAAAATATAATACATATATATTTGTTTGTATGTACTAACAGTTTCTTTAAAGTAAGCTGAATTTTCTACTGGTTTGTAACACAGAGTTGTTAACACAATAAATACGTTTACGTTAACGATGCGTGAATACGAATCATTGTTTTACAATATTTTACACTGATATGTCTAATAAAATAGTAGGGCATTATTCGTTGTCTGTAGGTTTTATATAATGTAAGTCAGCATTTGATAACATATCTCAGCGGATTTTATCTGACAATGGGAAGGTGAAATTTGCGTATTAATTTGTTTATTGTACATAAAATTTACTTCTTATACATATATACATAATTTACTCATATAATTTAACAGTAAATGGGTGACCGAGCTTTGCTCGGTATTTTTCAGAACATATAAAAATGATGAAACTTGAAAAATAACAAACAATGAAATAAAAATAATTGGTATAAAAATATAATTAAAAAAGGAAAAATAATAGGGGAGGTGGGGCTCGAGCCGGGCTATTCTAACGCCTCTAGACCGCCCGATTACCCCACTGAGCTATTACAGCTTTACAAATTATAGTTTAATATAAAACAACATTTTTTTAAATAAAACTAAGTTAGATCGATTTATCACCCCCAAAACCCCATATATACTAAGTTTCATGAAAATCGTTGGAGCCGTTTCCGAAATTCAGATTCTATATATATAAATAAGATTAAGTTATGTCTCCAAGCTCTATCTCAATACCATCATGACATAGGACATCTAGGTAAGTATCTCAATGCCAAACATGAAATAGGATAAACAATCAAATTTTACATTTACACTTGTATATGTTAAGAAGGCAGAAAATTATATTTTTTGAATTTCGTCGTTTTCGTTTTTTAATTTTCGTCGTTTCAAAATATTTTTTAAATATATGTTGTCTGTAGACACAAAACTTGACAATTTGAGCCTTAATTATAATTAATAAAAATTAAACAAGTGGTTGGCAAGACGGGTTCTGTAATGGTTTTCTAAGAAGGAAACGAAGAAATTCAAACGCGTTCGTGGGATGCCATTACTCAAGCGTGCAAACCTTCACGTTGTCTTGTGAGGATTTCATATTAAAATTTTATCACGATTGCATATCGTCACCAGATACATAATATTAAAATGGGTACAATATAATTCAAATTTACTTTCAACATTTTGAATACTTTCATACATTATCCATCGTAATTTGATGGTATATGGATTTGCAAATTGGTCCTTAACTATGAGTCCATAGGAAGGTGATAGGAAATGATAGAGATCTCTGCGTGATTGAATCAGGAATAACGAAGATGGGTAGAGGAACCAGAGTGACCGTCGGGTTGGGAAAATGAAGTGTCGATGAGCTAGATATATATTACGTAGCACCGATGGAAATTGAAAGTCACAAGATAATAGGGTCTCTACTGTATGTCAGGGATCAAAGAGAAATCATCGAGTAACGTGAGAATCCTTTGAAGAGACCTGTTTTCATTAGAAGACGTCCATCAGTTTACAAAAGAAGAAAGTGGGCATCTTTTTTCAGTCTTGACATTAACTTGACAGAAACAAATAAATTATTGAACTAACTATTGAAAATAATGAATCAGTATGCGCAAAGACGAGAGTCTGTTTTAATATGACGGACAAGCTTTTGCTATATAAGATACCTGAAGCTTTGGATGCGTGATATGTGAGAAGCCGTATAAAGAAATTCATATTTAATTATTATAATTTCTCGTAATAATTAAAAACCCACCACTCCACCGCAAATGATCATAAAATATAGGATATTGATCATAATTCTGTAAATAAATTGCAGCGTATTTTTTTTTTATGTATAATTTTTTTTTATTTACAGCAAAAATGTACAAGTTATATCTATCTTAAATTACTTACACGCTAGGACTATACAAATCATGCCAACGTGGAATGGTCCCAAGAATGCTGGCAGCGTTTCCGCGCTGAATCGCTAAGCTGATTCTTTGTGCGAAAAAGGAGCCAGCCCTCTTGTCACCTGAAGAGGCAATCAACCGAGGTGTTAAACCGGATAATTTTTTTTTTATATATTATATATTTTATTTATTGCATTTATTTATATATTACTATTTTTATTTATATCCTGGCGTTTGCAACACTTTTTGTTATACGAGATCATGGAGCCGACTGAGTAAAGATTCTGTTTTATGTTAGAACGTCATAAAATAAATTTCTATACTTCGACAAAACCGTGAAATGATATACGGGTTGCAGTTTAATGTGTTTTTAACGACGCTCTATTCAGCTGAATAATCCTGTCATTATATACGAATGATACGGAAAGGTTTTTATTACGGCGTGTTCATTTTATTTTTGCTCACGCGTCCACAGTTATTCTTCAGGGATTTTATCACACTATTAAACTGGATCCGTTACTGTGTATATTAAAGAGGACGCCGAAATTACAACGGTAGATAAAGTCACAGATAAAGTACGAGAATATATTTTAAAGTTTTAATTACTGTTGCAATCTTTTTCAATCTCTATTTTCACAAGTATAGGTATGGTACTTACGCGAGGATATATTTAATATTAGAGGCCTACATGTTGATTTGCGCGATATCGTAAACTTTAAAGTAATGTACTCTACCATAAAGTTTAACGTTTGCAAATTAGTCAGACAGTACAAGCACAAACAATATAAGTAACACACGATCCTACGAATAGAAGTAATAAAGACATGCGAAGAAGAACTATAGGCATCAAAACGTAAGTTTGGTGTTTGGGCCAAAAGATGCAATGTCGGTGTACCCAATAATAGGTGGCTAAAAAGCCCAAAAAGAACTTAAGCTGCGAAATGAGTGTGAGTTCTCGATCATACTTTCGTCCGAAGTGATCCATCCAAGGATCTAATATTTCAAAAGACGTAGAACCTAAAATGCCTGAAAGAAGGAAAAATCGATTCCGTTGATATTGCATCAGGCACTTTAGTCGGCTCAAATTAATTATTAACTCATCTAAGTGATGGAACAGTTTTTATGAGAATACCGTAATATTTAATCTATTTATCAAATATTTGGAATAGCCGTGTGGTATCTATCTGAAAAAAATAAGGGCGGTCTAGAATATACCGGTATATAATATAATTTTTTACCGAGGTGTCGTAAAAGGCGACAAAGGTAAGTTGACCCGCCATGTGGAATCCGGTTAAGTAGAATAGGAGACTAACGTGAGTTGACGTCAGACTATTGACCGGTCGTAAAATACCTAGCCAAATCATGTAACAACACGTTTGAAACATGTTGAGCCGGCCCCACTTAGAGTGGGATAAGGGTAGGAAAATGATGATATCAAATATTTAGACTGAAATAAACTGCCTTGTAAATACTATAATCATGAATGTACACTTGAGTTTATGTATTTTTGTAATCCGTATATTTATTGTTGTTGTTATACATTTTTTTTACTGTAGCTATAGAAAATATTTATGTATGTATGAGTTGCTCTATGAGTTCTGAGTACACAATCTATTTATAACCATAGAGATCTTGCTCCCGGAAACTATTTAGTATTCTCCCTACAATTTTCTAGCCGAGACACGCGTTCGGTGCGGTAATCTCGCTATTTGTTTACCGCCAAACATAATACCAGTTGCACCTGATCAAGAGGTTATGATTAGACGTGTATTCTGTGTAGAATAACAATGTTTATGTCGTGAACATCGACCCAGTATATACCGGTATTAATATTTAGACAATACACACAATAGATTATCTGACCGCTGTGGTATCCGGTTGAGTAGGATAAAGCACCTACATTTCTTAACTAAGTGTGTTAAAGGGTGACTAACGTAAGTTGACCCGACATGTGGTATCCAGCTGAGTAGAATAGACCACCCTCATTATTTCCGAAGTGTTGTAAAAAGTGACTAAGGTAAGAAACGCCAGGCAGGCGGTCGGTCGTAAAACAACCAACCAAAGCATGTAACAAAATGTTTAAAACATGTTGTGCTGAACCCACTTAGAGTGGAATAAGGACAGGATGATGAGCACAATAGATTATGTGGATTTCAACGCATCAAAAATAAGTGATTTGTGACTAAGATTTTTCACGATGTTTCAATGCGAATATGCAGGTTTTATAGATATTCAGTTCTGCTTTACCATGAAGCGTTATAAAAATATCAATGAAACATATGAGTTTTTGGTCAGAGTTTAATTCGCGAACCATTACTGCAGCGTGAAGTGCTTTAACTGAACTAACTTTTTAGTCACTGATACCTTCGTGTTAATATACTTTTTGATTGATTGGTTTACAATATGCAGTTCTGCAGCACCCTTCATGGATTTTACCGGACTAATGGATGGGATCCCAGTCCCAAAACCGTCTCCGCTAGAAGACGCTACTACTAAGCTATTAGAAAAACGAAAAACGGACCTCATAACATTTCAACAGAAATTATTATACAACAGCGTTTCATATAGAAAAATGTATTAATATAATTTTATTGCGAAATTTCTACGGAAACGAGAAATTCCTAGCGTTTCCAAGTTAATAATTTCTATCAGACAGCCGCTGCGAAGCGGCGTTGGCTAAGTTAATATACTTTTCAGAGATACTATACGGCGTAGACATATTAATTTTTTTTTACAACTGTTAGATTCTGGGCTTTCTAGGACAATACGCATAACCTACTTTTGAGCATATACTTGCTAAAGAGAAGTAATAATATTTATATATAACATGTGCCTATTCGTGAACGGTTCATTTTCGTAAAAACGCAGCCAAATCATGTGACAGCATGTTTATAATATGTTGTGCCGACCCCACTTAGAGTGGGATAAGAGCAGGACGATGATGATAACATGTGTCTATTCTGTGTAACGTAAGACCTCAGCAAATTGAATATTTTGACCTCATGCACTAGGTACAACTTTAGTGGCGACGAGTTCGTGGATATATTTTGGCAGCGTATGTCGAGTATACTTGAGAGCTATATTTAAATAAATACGACTAAAATAAGAGGCTAAGAGATTTTGCAAGGAATTATCAATCAACATGCCATAACGTGAAGCGGATGCAACGTGTGAGGTCTTTCTGATGTATGTAAATTGGTCGCAAATGATGTACGTATGATTTATGCCAATTAATTAGTTAATTACTTTTAAACATTTATTAAATTAAACCGCGAAATATTGTTCAAAATTTCGACGCGATTTTGGTTTTATTTTGACAACATAAGGATAACTGCACGAATTAATTGCATACGTAGGGGTAGAGTTTCTGAATTTGACCCTTATATTTATACAATTGTATTACTTTTGTTCCAGGATATTGGTTATTAATTTGGCTATGGCGGATGAGTTAGTCACTATTAATTTTTTAATGATCAGGTAGAGCTGTGTTGCCAAGGACGTTTGTATAAGTAACCATTGACAAGTAATAGTTATTTACCAAAAGTGTAAATTTTCCAAAACTATGTATAAAAAATGAATTATTAAGAATAAAAAATTGTACAATTTGGTAAACAACGTTTATAAATTCAATTTCCAATCATCATCTTCCTGCCCTTATCCTACTCTAAGTGGGGCGGCACAACATGTTATAAACATGCTGTCAGATAATTTGGCTGCGTTTTTACGACCGGCCGCCTGCCTGACGTCAACTTACCTCAGTCGTATTTTACGACACCTCGGTAAGAAATGAGGTTGGTCTATTCTACTCAGCCGGACACCACACGGCGGGTTGACTTACCTTAGTCGCCTTTTACGACACCTCGGTAAGAAATGAGGGTGGTACTATTCTATTCAGCCGGATACCACATGGCGTTATAAATTCAATTTACAATATTTTATCTAAATTTTCAATGGAATAATTTTATTGACTATAATGTTAATAAAAAATAAAAAATATTAAAAATCTTTTATTATCATTAACATCGTTAATAAATAAGGATCAGTCGTTTTTACACCTCTTTTAAACTTTATTAATAAATTCAACCGCCATGCCCTCATACAACATTATCTAAGCTTGATAGTAATTTTATAATAATATTTTGTTAAAAAAAAGGTAACATTTTTACGAACGTAAATTTCAGATACAAAATAATCAAAAATTGGTATAGTAAAAATGAAAATAATATATTTAACATTTAATCCAGATCATTATTAAAACAGCTGCATCACGCTTTACGAGTGTTATCATCTCGAATTGCAATCAGAAATAAATATGGCCGTCATACGTAATTAGATTTCTGCCTGGCGAATACGCAAATACTATTTTAATTATTCGTCTGGGCAAGTGAACTAAATTGATGTATTTGACAATATAATATCGAAATTTTATATTTATTTATTTTCAAATGTATATACATAAGTCAATCTAAATTATTATGAGTAGGTATAATGTGATATCTGGCTAAATAGCTTACAGAGGTGTCGTAAAAGGCGACTAAGGTAAGTTGACGTACTGTTGGGTATCCGGCTGAGTAGAATAGACCACCCTCCCTCCTAACTTCCTCAAACCTAATACATCCAAGATCAGTAGCCACACGTATCACAAGACATCACCTCTAACAGCACAATACACAAGCACTGCACACATTCACTATGTCAACAATCGTTTCGGTACGTAAACGAAGCATCTTCAGAAGATAGGCTCCACGACAAATTTTGACACTTTACAATTTAATCACTTAGGAGGAGCTTGTCTACATCACAATATTCCAATGTACACATTCCTAGGAATGCTCTCAGTCTACAGGAATGCAGATCTCCTCATCATCTTTTCCTCTATTATAAGCGCTTCGTCAATTATTGTAAATATTAATCGAGCATAAACTATACTTTGCAATTTTATAACAATGATTTTCTCAAAAGTCCATCAATTTCTGCCTTTTTTAACATATACCCCAAATCTCGCCCAGCTATCTTCACGTCTGTATGCTACAACTTACGCTCTCCTCCTTCCATTAGAATTACGTTACAATTTATCAACATTGTATTTATGTAACATTACGTAACAATTTATCACACGCTTTTTAGTAATGGAAAAAACAAAGAAAGAGAAAGGAAACAGAGAGAAAAGTTTAGTCCTTGTGCCTTTGAGGTGTAAAATCCACAGCCGATTTCATCACTAATTGTTCTTACATTTGAACCTGTTTTTTTAAAGTGATATTTCGCTTGCCGTCTAGAAATGATCGTTATAATGCGAAATAGGTTTTGTATATCCCTTTCCCCTAATATAACAGTGTATGCATTAAATGCATTCGTTGAAAAAAAATATTTATAAGGATAACATACAACGAAAATTTAAAACATTTCCGCTCGGTGAACGTTCAAAAGCCTGATTCAATTTTAATTTAGCAAAATATTCTCAATTCTCAGTGACTGCAGATATGATATGTTCACACATCATCTGTTATAGTGAAGTTCGAGCATTTTTCTCCACTGTAATGAAACCATATCTTTCATTTATGGTCAAATGTTTTTTTTCATAGTGACGTTGGAAATTCATGGTGTCGATCATCAGCTGTAACTTGTGGTCGTAATCTATGGTCGTATATATGGCTTCATTTTTGCTTGGGTTTATTATGAATGAAGGTTAGGAATAAAATCACGCTTAATAAGTATATAATCGTAATCCACACTACGAGTAATATTGATAAGTTAAACATAATAAAAACTTTTAACAGAATTTCATGTACCTACTATCAAATGTTAAGGAGTTCCCTCGTCTGGAGCCAATCCTGGCAGCAGAATCAGGTCATGCTTATTATAAACGTTCATTGTCATCGATAGAGAACCATTATGTAAAATTTCAGCTCAATTAGACGCCAGGAAAATTTAAATTGAATTTGCAAGATTCCACATTGAAAAAAATGCAATTTTGTATGTCAACGGAATCAATATTGATGTAATATATTAGGTCCTTACATATGAAATTGGGGTTTTGTCGTACTTGCCTCTTTGATCTCAAATATTACCTTTATGGCTAGGAATTCCAAATTCAAATTCATACAGCTATTTACTCATGAATTTGTGTTTCAAACCCCCTAATTCATTTGTTTTTTCTTCTTTTGTTTTTTTCTTTGTGTCACTATGTTTACAAAATGGAAAACATGAAATATCGCGTTATTTACGAGTATGAGTTCCACCGTGGCACAAGTGCTGCAGAAACGGCTCGAAGGATTAATGATGTGTATGGTGACGGTGTCGCAAAAGAAAACAGTGCGTTTTTGGTTCCAACGTTTTCGTTCTGGAAATTTCGACCTGCAGAACAAGCCTCGTGGACGGCCGGAGACCAAAGTTGATAATGAAGAATTGAAGGCTATTGTGGAAGCGGATCCATCGCAAACCACGTCCGAGTTAGCTGCAGGCTCCGGTGTTAGTGACAAAACTATTCTAATCCACTTGAAGCAAATTGGGAAGGTGAAAAAGCTTGAAAGGTGGGTACCTCATGAATTGAGTGAAGCAAACCGACAAACGCGCGTCGACTGCTGCGTTACGTTACTCAACCGGCACAATAATGAAGGAATTTTAATGGAATTATTACCTGTGATGAAAAGTGGATCCTCTACGATAATCGGAAGCGCTCATCGCAATGGCTGAACCCTGGCGAACCAGCCAAATCCTGCCCTAAGCGAAAATTGACTAAAAAAAGTTGCTTGTAAGTGTTTGGTGGACTAGTGCCGGTGTCGTTCACTACAGCTTTCTTAAATCTGGCCAGACGATTACGGTAGATATATATTGTCAGCAACTGCAAACCATGATGGAAAAGCTAACTGCTAAACAACCGAAGTTGGTCAATCGCTCTAGGCCACTGCTGCTTCAGGACAACGCTAGACCACACACTGCACAACAGACGGCTACCAAATTAGAGGAGCTTCAATTAGAATGTCTTAGACATCCACCGTACCCTCCGGACCTTGCTCCAACAGATTACCATTTTTTTTGCAATTTGAATAACTACTTGCAAGGAAAAAAATTCAACTCCGATGGGGCAGTCCAAACCGCCATCAAAGACTTTATTGATTCCCGCCCGAATGGTTTTTTTAGTAAGGGGATCAATGAACTACCTATGAGATGGCAAAAGTGCATACATAGCTGTGGTACATACTTTGATTAATTAAATATATTTCATTAAAAAAAAAACGACTTTATGTTACTCCCATAGAAAACGCCAATTTCATATGTAAGGACCTATTAGTACCATATAATCTTATATCATGGGCTAAAGGATAAAAAAAATCTTTTTTATGAGAATATTTTGCTAATTATTTTAGTGTATGAGTAACATTTAGTTGAAGCGAATAAAGTTAAAGTATCATAAATCGTTCCACGGGGTTGGGACGCTGGCTGGAGTTAGGTCCTGAGATGGTCGATGTATTTGTTGCTCAATGCATGCCCGATGCATCAATTAGCGCAGGTTTTATTTGCATTTGAATGTGTACGACGTTACCCTCTACCAGCACCATGTGCACTGCCAGGTTTTTATTTGGTGAGAATCTTCCATATCTGCCACTAGTCCCCGTTGGTCGGTGACGACGTAATTGGTTTTTTCTGATATAAAAAAACCGATTGTCCTAAATTAAAACTGCATCTGTTAGGCTCTGAACTGTATGTATCTGTAGTAGTGCGAAATAATGTCGAATCAAATTATATAATCGATTGCCAAAGCTTCGTTTGACACGTGAAAGGTTGCATCATGTTAGGCTAAACCACTCAGTTCGTTTTAATTTGTACCATACACTAGCAACGTACGAGTATAATATTTTTCTACATCGCATATCCGTCAGACGAGATCGCAATTAAGTTCTCATTTTTACATTAATAAAATGAAAAGGGTTGACATGAACGCGACATCACTAGTGGAAAATGTTCACGAAACATTTTATGAAATGTATTTCTATAGAATCACGGAAGGATTGACGTTCGCTGACCTGTAAAGATATTTGCATTAAGTGCGACGATGTAGTGAAATTTACAGCACATATTTTCACTAGTTTCATTTAATAGCTAGTGCATATTTCGATTTGTAAAGTAAGTTTTACAAGTAAGTTTGCTTGATGGTAATATGTTTAGTTGTACCATAAAATTTATACGTATTTGGAGTTGCATACAATTTAAAATAATAGTAGATCTTAATAAGTCTAAGTATTATGTATCGTAATGTCACACGAGCTTTTCTTTCTTTTGGAGAAAATGATTAGAGTCAACACATACAGGTCTTTCCAGCGTTGAGGCGTTTCTTACTGACTTTTTTTACAATTCATAGAATCAGTTGTTACTTTGTGGAGGTCCATATTACAAAAATAATAAAAATATTATTTTGATATAATCCACCATGTGTGTGTCTGTTTCATACCTCATACATGCAGAATTCGGAAAAACTCCTGGCGGGTAGTGTACGAGTTCTTTTATCGTGCAGTTTAGCATAATAATATTATTAATTCTTTGGACTTCTTAGTTTGTTAAAGTATACAACCGGTTATACTCACGTCTTATTTTATCGGGTTAGCCCGACTAGTTTCGAACCCTGGGCACTTATTCATGAGCCCTTTACACGACTCTTTTCCCGCCGCGATAACGTCGTGAGTATAACCAGTTCTTTACATTTACTATGAATACTACTCACGATAGTTTAAATTTAAAAATTCTTAGTTTCTCTTACGTTTAGAGGTATTTGCTGAAGAAGACGAGGTTCCAGTCTTTTAACGTTAGTCACTGGTGGTTTATGACAACGCTCCCAAAGGCGTGCTGATTAGTTACAGTCAAACCACTAGCCCTCCATAGCACGTCATTCTAGGCATTTGGTTCGCCTTCAAACGAGGCACTATAAGGACGACAGAAGGAACGAACATCAGAGTTTCCGTGCTCCATTTTACGTATGTCCCAAACTCGACGATGTTTCGCTACTCGCCCAATATCTCTTGCTAGCACTATTAAAGCCATTAGCGCTAACAGCGTATTACACTTTCAGTCAAGAAGAGAGTCAAGAATAGAATAGGTTCCTGAATAGGAATAGGCTCCTGAGGGTTAAAAAAGTTAAAGTAAGAAGGCCAATCGAACAATCGAATTCACCCATGTGCATTACAAATAAAAAAAAATTAGTTACGAACGAATAAAATTAGGTAGTTAAATTATGGTACGTTATTAATTTTAATATTTAGTCCGGAAAATCCTTATCCGGACCTCGTTTCATAGTTCCCGTTGGAGTTGGCCGCTGATTGCAGTTCTCAATATAACATTCCTGTATAATAGGTCAGGGAGCAGTACGAACTGGGCCATACTTCAAATAGCGGTCACAATGAGTGTTTCGAGGATCGCTCTGGTACAGAATAAAGGCCGAGTGTCCTCAATAAAGAGTAGTTTATATCTTAATAATTCAATATTTATGGAATTATAGATTATCATTGAATTAACGTCGGATTTTGGAGGATGCAAATGCGTTAATTATGTTTTCGTTGTCGAACTGTCAATATGTTGCCAATTCCAAAGCTTTTACAGTGCCACCGGACAGAATAGGCTGTCGAAGAAGAATTATCGAGGATAGAAAATGTGGATAGAAGTTCGTATATATATATTCTGTATTATATTCTTCTGTCCTTATCCCACTGTAAGTGGGGTCGGCACAACATATTTTTCTCGTCCAATAGGACAGATTGGATCATTCGTCAACTATGGCGCTATTCCTTTTACATGCATGTCATACTTCACGCAATCCAACCATCTCTTTTTCAATCCACATTCAAACTCACACGTTCATGTTTGGTCACATGATTTTCATCCCTCCTCATTATATGTCCATATCATCTTAATCCTGCACTTCTCGGTTTTTCTATAATGAACGTAGAAATTATAAAAGCTTTAGGATTTGGGTCAATGTGTCTTTGAAGGCTTGTTGTATAAATAACAGTATCTGATACTGAGTCTTGCTCGGTAATTTTTTTACAAGATAAGAAAAGATGAAACTTGAAATAAAAAGAAAAGTATAAAAGAAAATGTAGTTAAAAGTAACTTTTACTTCAATTACTTAATATATTTTAAAATTTTACAAGGAATTTTCCGCCTGGAAGTCCAATTAACTCATTTCATTCGCGGTAAACGGGGTCACCAGTTTTCTACTTCGGAATTAATTATATCAGCATTTACGTGAATGAAAAATATTTTTTTTCTTATACTTCTTGTACTTTGTGATAATATTTAATGATAAGTTTAGTGCCGTGTGTTATCTGGCTGTATAGAATAATCCACCCCCATTTCTTACCGATTTGTCGTAAAAGGCGACTAAGGTAAATTGACGTCAGGCAGGCGACGGGTTGTAAAATACAATAACTAGCCAAATTATTGTGTTCTGTCGACCTTCCTTAGAGTGGGATAAGGGCAGGAGAATGATGAATGCTGATGATGTGGTAATAGCTGCCAGAATCCCAAACTTTTAAGTATACTAAAACTATATACATATTTTTAAAATAATTATTTTTTATAGTTTGAAGATACAGAGTGCTTACGTTAGAATTTATCCACGTTTATTATTTTCTGTATAGTGCTTTCAATCTTTGAAACCGTTTCCTAACATTTCTAGTCAAGTAAAGCGTACAATATCGCACGAATCTGTATCCACAAGCATAAGCAAGAGATTGAATGCATCCACGACTTACTCGTAGTAATAGGATGTGTACACACTGTCGAGCCAGCGTAATTCATCAACATTTTCAATCGTACTTTTTTGACAACTCTTTGCCGCATACACACTTCTTTTATAGCATGCAATGTACACACAAATATGAGTTCTTAATAGTACAGAAACAGATTAAAACCGTAGAATCACTGGCTCTAATTATATTACGGTGAATTCACATTTTGAGCTGTGTTAACGACTCCTGCACAAATTATTAAGCACTAAGTGCTTAAGAAACTGATTAATTGGATTTGAAAAAACACTTGTACTGATTAACAACCGGGTGAAGCCGCAGGTACAGCTAGTTAAGAATAAAACAAAAACTTTATGTCAGAGAGTCCTTATATCATACAATCATTGTTGATTTTCGATTTGCCTTTATTAATATCATCATCATCCTCCTGCCCTTATCCCACTCGAACTGGGGTCGGCACAACATGTTAAAAACATGTTGGCACATGATTTGGCTACGTATTTCACGACCGGCCGCCTCCTTGACGTCAACTTACCTTAGTCGTATTTTACGACACCACCACACGCCGGGTCGACTTACATTAGTCTCCTTTTACGACATCTCGGTAAGAAATGAGGATGGTCTATTCTACTCAGATGGAACCAGACGGCGGGTCGACTTACCTTAGTCACATTTACGACAACTCGGTAAGAAATAATGGTACTATTCTATTCAGCCGGATACCACATGCCTTTATCAATATCAATTCTTTATTCAAATATACTGTTCTCAGTACTTTTGAATCGTCAAATGTTTTTAAAGAACCACCTACCACTGATTCGGAAGTTTATCACTAAACATATAGATAGAGAATAAACACAGGGCACTAAATACGCGCTTCAGAAGGTAGTGTTGTGTGTATTGGTTCTATAAACATGAGCATATGAGTGGGTGCCACTTGAAGCGGCATGCGACGCTAATTTCACGCCAGATAGCTCACCGAGAGCGATCCCTAAATTGCACTGAAACAGTCTGCCGCGTTTGGTGTCATACGTTTGCGTGATTAAAGGGTAGCTTTCAAATAACATTGACATTTGATAGTCAGCGCTGAATAGCGTCTCTCGTTATTGGCTACATGAATCAAACGCTTGAATGAAATACTCATTGTTTTTATGTATGTATAGTTAATGTCAGTGTCATTTTATTACTATACGATTTTCATCTTACCTTTTATTATTTATTGTGACACTCAGTTACATTAATAGCTACCTATGGCTCCATTATTCTAGTATAATAACTCTATGAAATTCTTTCTTGAATGAATAGCGATGAATAGAAAAGATGACTCATATTTGTATAAGCACAAAAAAGAAGATAGATAATAAAAGTCGCATTTGGTTTCTCTTTATTGTCGATTGACACATTGTAGACTCCTCCTCCTCCTCCGCCCTCCTCTATATGATATCTCTATCGAAAAGTGTCACTGCAAGGTTTTCTGCTACCTTTAATTTTTTAATAGCCTTTAAATGAGTTAATCTTATATATATATACTAGCGGCCTGCCCCTGCTTTGCACGGGTATAAAATATATATCCCATGTCAGTCGGGGTAAAAAAAATGATTAAAATTGATCCAGTAGTTTTGATTTATTCATTACTGCCCGTGGCCGTAGCATTAAATTTGGAGAAAAACAATTTCCTTTCCCTAAACCAAGAAGATTTCCTGCTATCTTTGGAATATCTAAATTCATATAGTACATTTTTACTTATTTACTTTCATATTTTCCCTATGTATTTTATTTTTACAATTAATTACAGAATGTCTTTAAACAAACTCTTGAAAGAGCGACATCGCTGCTAAAGTCGAAGTGTTAAGGGCGAAGCGCGGCGTCCTCACGGCATTTTAAACTGTAATATCTCCGAAAATGTTCACTTAAATTACATGCTGTAAACGGCCATATTGATCTATATTAAATCAACTATTTATTTAAGGTACTTAATTGGATAAGGATTAATGCTGTATTGTATAAGAATTGCTTCAAAAATAAGGCATTATTTTTCGTAAAAAGTAAACGACAAAAAATGCTTTAGTGGGTTATCCATAAGCGATAGACATATACCATCGCGGACTTTTCTGTAGACCTTTTCAATGTGTACATATACTTAGTACATTATTTTGATAAATCTCGTACGGTCTTATTAATAAAAATTGCTTATTCTTCTCTTACTCCAAAGTTACACCGGGAGTAGTTAATTCTAGATTAGTCACGGAATAGGTACGTGTTAATAACGGTATTAATAAATACGAAGTAGGTTCGGAGTAACTATACAATTCTTACGCTGAGATTAAGGTTTTTGTTATGGCAACCCACTGATATTACAAGTAAAAAGAATGAACAAAATGACCTGATCGAATGAAAGACACTGACAGTCAGGTAAATTTTGAAGTTTGGGAGTTTTATTTGACAGTTAAAGCTATAACTTTTGATATTAAACTGAGTTAATCGTGTATATATACATTATATATTTCCTGACTATCGGAACCGGATGCAAAGATTTTAAAGAAATTCAGCATATAGGGGGTTTAGGGGGAAAAAATCCCTGTTTTCGGGCATTAAAAAATACTAAAATGCAGAATTGAATGGAAATAATAATTTTGGCTGCGAAACGTAATGCTGTGATAGACTAATTGTAACATGCGGACCAAATAAAATTCTAACCCCAGGTTCGAATCCTACATGTCTGCATCCTTTTTTATTCGTATTTAAAAAAAAAAAAAAGATACTGACTACTATACAAACGGACATATGTGTGTGGAGGAGGCTAATAAAAAAGCTAATATCGCATTCTGCATTTATCTTGGTAAATTTAAAATTATGGCTTTAGAATTTGTGCTATTTTTAAAATAAATCTATATTTATATTATTTATATCTCATCATCTTCAATATCTTCAAAAGGGTTATTGCGAGGTTTTGTAAATTTTTAATTCCTTATTAATGGTAATATTTCTTCAACTCCTATCATTCTCAAATCGTCAATGAAATATATCTATTTGTTTTAATCCATAGTAAGTACTCGAACGAACACCAAACAAATATGAAAATATATTTAGGTTATGTTTAGTATCACAATGGAAGTTGGAAATACAATAAAAATCTTTGCTTACTCAAGCGTTAAACCATGGGGCTAGGCGGAGTAACTTTTACTCCAGGAGTAAATTTTGATTAGTTAACTCCGTGCTTACTCCTAGTTTATTAATACCATAATTGCCTAATCTTTGCGTAAGTCTTGGAGTAAAGTTATTCTGACGCTAATCTTAGTTTATTAATAAGGGTGGTAGGGTTTAGCCTGCGTTTGCAATGTAAGCGGAAAAAAATGTAATTATTTACAGAAACCTCAAAAATTACAGTATTTCTCTACTCCGTATTGAATGTTATTATACGTACAAACCTTCCTCTGGAATCACTCTATCTATTAAAAAAACCGCATCAAAATCTGTTGCGTAGTTTTAAAGTTTTATGCATACATAGGGAAATATGGACTTTGTTTTATAATATGTAGTGATTGTTATTTTCCTCGCTAGAGAGCTCCGATCATAAATGCGTCCGATCGCTGCTAAATTCAAATGGTTAAAGGGCGATCCGCGTTTTTTTTTTTTTCGAATTTGACTAATGCTGTAAGCCCTAATGGCTTTGACAGCGTCACCGATAAGACGGGCGAGCGCGGAAGCATCGCCGAGAGGCGAACCGCGACCTCCGACGCGCTATTTATAGGCTCGCGGCGCGGCCCCTGCATTTTAAATCTGTAATATCTTCGAAATTGTTTATTTAAATTACATGCTGTAAAGGGTCATATTGATCAATATTTAAGGTTCTTAGTTGGATAAGGATTAATGCTGTATTGCATAAAAATTGCTTTGAACATAAGGCATCATTTTTCGTAAAAAGTAAATGACAAAAACTGCTATTGTGGGTTATCCATAAGAGATAGACATATACTATCGTGGACTTTTCTGTAGACCTTCTCATGGTGTACAAATACTTAGTACATCATTTTGATAAATCTCGTAGGGTTTAGCCTGCGTTTGCAATGTAAGCGGAAAAAAATGTAATTATTTACGACATCACATTAGAAACCTCAAAAATTATAGTATTTCTCTACTCCATATTGAATGTTATTAGACATTTAAACCTTCCTCTTAAAGCACTCTATCTATTTAAAAAAAAACCGCATCAAAATCTGTTGCATAGTTTTAAAGATTGAAGCATACATAGGGATATACGGACATAGGGACAGACAGAGAATGCGACTTTGTTTTATACTATGTAGTGATATTATTTATTTTTACAATTGATTAGACAATGTCCTTACATACAACATTCATAGCTTTCTTATCATTAGACAATATAAACTTGAAAGAAGGACATTTAGTTGCGCCTCCGGTCGCTGCTAAATTCGAAGTGCTTATAGGTCTAAGCGCGGCCTCCTCGCGGGATTTTAAATCTGTAATATCTCCGAAAATGTTCACTTAAATTACATGCTGTAAACGGCAATATTGATCTATATTAAATCAAAAATTTATTTAAGGTACTCAATTGGATAAGGATTAATGCTGTATTGTATAAAAATTGCTTTGAACATAAGGCATCATTTATCGTAAAAAGTAAATGAAAAAAACTGCTATTGTGGGCTATCCATAAGAGATAGATATATACCATCGCGGACTTTTCTGTAGACCTTTTTAAGGTGTACAAATACTTAGTACACCATTTTGATAAATCTCGTAGGGTTTAGCCTGCGTTTGCAATGTAAGCGGAAAAAATGTAATTATTTACAGAAACCTCAAAAATTACATTATTTCTCTACTTCGTATTGAATGTTATTATACGTACAAACCTTCCTCTGGAATCACTCTATCTATTAAAAAAAACCGCATCAAAATCGGTTGCGCAGTTTTAAAGTTTTATGCGTACATACGGAAATATGGACTTTGTTTTATAATATGTAGTGATGATATATATTCCAGGAATCTCGGAAACGGCTCCAACGGTTTTCCTGAAATTCAGCACGTTTTGGGGGAGAAAAATCGATCTAGATAAGTTTTATTAAAAAAAATGTCGTTTTAGCCCTGTTTTCGGGCTCTAATTTTTTTTTATTTACGTTGATTACAATCACAATTTTTCGCTGTTAAACTTAAAGTCATGGTGGTTCATTTGGGGAACGGGCGATCTAGAGAGGTGAAAATACCTAGGATCAAGCCCCACCTGCCCTATTATTTTTTCATTTTTCTTTTAATTTCTTTTTTAATTTTTTTTAATATCATTGTAAAAATTACCGAACAAGGCTCGATCACCCAGGTACTTATGTTTGAGCACTTTATATAGTAAATTCGAATGTATCATTTTATAATATACAACAAAGCAAATGCTCGTTGCTTCAATCTATAGAGCCGTAATGCTATGGTGCCTCCCATTTTGCATAGCGTCGAAGCTCATATCTCATGCCCACGGTAACAGATGCCGTTATACCAGCACAAAAGCTTTTATAATACGGTGGCAAGAATTCCCAGATTTTGCGGACAATTTTTACAAAGTACTTTATGTACTTAACGTTTTTTTTATTTATTTTTATTGTACATCACATTTTATAAATACAAACATTTGATTAATAGTAAAGAAAAATAAAAAAATTGTACTGTACGAAAGGCGGCCTTATCGCTTATAAATGCTTTCTTCTAGAAAACCTTTAGATTAGGAAAACTGTAAAGCACAGATCATAGGCGGTGTATAATAATAAACTTAAACACTAATAAGCACAAACTAATACATAAACAAATTACACAGATGATAATATTATAATACATATTATTTACAAACTAATAAATAGATAAATAAATATAGACACACTAATAAATGGATAAATTTATATAGACACAAGTTCATGATTTTTATATAAAACAATTTCAGTTAATCCCTTTTCGTTTCATTCTAAAATCCTCTCAATTTTATTTAGGAATTTCATAACTAAATAAAAGTTTATTGCGTTGTTGAAAATTATGAATCCTTCACATCTTTCACTTTAATTGTGAAGCGCGATTGCTTTTAAAAAATGTGTGCAAATCAGAGAGAAAAATATTCCAACGCAGAATATATAAAATATTAGTTAATCTATTATTAGGCAGGAAGAACGATGGATTATCTTATGAAGAGTTATAATAAGGCTTAAACAGCAGATGACATTGAAGAAATTTACTTACCACTCCTAACTGTAATAAATATCTCAGTATTATTACTGCCCTGTAATACACTGCACATGTTCAGTTTTTCTAGCATGTCTTTCTTTCCCTTATGCCCATTCTGAGCCACGTTCATTTTGCAACTTTTATCAAGGCTTCAGACTGAGCGACTACTATATTTATATTTTGTCTTTAAATTTATCCAAAAAAGTATGGTCATCTTATTTAATGTTAGATAGCATAATTGAAGTACCGCGCATTATCTTAATAGATATGAGAGAGTAATATTAATGGAAAGCAATTTCTAATAGCTAATTAAGTGCCGTATAACTTTCTTATCTTTACACGTCAGAATGTAGCTTGTTACCGATAATTGTTTGTCGCATTAAAGAACAACCCTATTAACGTAACATCAAATTAGTACAAGTTTCTATGGAACATTTAAATAACAACTTATCTTTACTAACACGAACTTTTGATACGTGTTAACCGTTTATACACGTTGGTACAAAATGGTTGGTCTAAGCTTATCTCCTCTAAGGAGAGAATTTAATTTAAAGAAACGATTTTCCTAAAATTCAGCATTTAGGGGTTTTTGGGAAAAAAATTGATCTAGCTAGGTGTTATGTAAAAAAAAAATTGTTTTATTCCTATTTTTGGGCATTAAAAACACTAACATATTTATATTGAATTTAATTTTCGCCATTAACTGTCAAGTTAGCAAAGCTTATTCGAGGAACGGGCAGCCACGATAAATGTTTATACCTAGGATCCCCAACTAAATAATTATTTTTTCTTTTTTTTAAAGTTTTTTTTTTGTAAAAAATTACCGAGTAAGGGCTCGGTAACCCAGATATTAGAATTACCACGCTAATGCAACGCTAGTGCTGGGACAAAGTCTGATGCTGACTTGCCACTTACAGACAAGAAGAGTGCTTTAATAATTCGGTGCAATTTAGGTACAAGTGCCTAAAGGTTGACAAATGGTGCGGCTACACGTTCTTTAAGGCTTCGTCTGGCTTATTCTTTGAAAAGTTCCACCTTTGAAGTTGATATCTCGACTATATTGCTATACCAGTTAGAAAAGAATCAACTCTGCAGTTTACGAGTGCAAGGTTTCAACTGTAAATTGGGAAGAGCTCGTGCGTCAAAGGAAGCGGTGGCGCAAATATGGCAGTGATGCTAGGGCCTTTGAAAAAGGTCGTCGCCTAAAATGTCTTATAGGCTAAAGTTATATACCAAAATGAGTATAGGTATATGTAAATTATACTAAAACTGTATAGTTAAGAATATGATTGATATACAGTTTAAAAATATTTAAATAATTTAATCCTCTATAAAATAGTTTTTTCCTTTATCTAAGAAACATATTTATTTCTAGAAGCATTTCAACAAAATTAATCAATAGACTTATTTGAAATTTATTTAACTAATAAAATATGTGTGTTAACCTATCACGACTATTTCACAATATTTAATATTAATATTGATAGAGTTGGTAAAAAATTTATTACTATTTTTCCTTTGAGAATAGTAAAAAAACCATAATACGTAATTGAGTGTACTTTATCATTAAAGTTGATGTGAACGAAGTCGCAGGTAGAGCTTGATATAAAATAACAATATGTTACTTGTTATGGGTTTCTCCCTTCAAACGTTAAGGGCGCTCGGGCTGATATCAAATGTTATGTGCCTCAGTAACAGATGTTGTTACGTCAGGTTAAACGATATTCTTACAAAGCAAGAGAATATTAAATGTTCAAAACGGGATATTAGTTTTTTTTCCTTTTTTTACGGTAAATTTTCGGTTAGCATCCAAACTAATATTCATGTTTCTTTGATAAAAGGAAGCTTCTACTCTGTGTATTTGCTATTACGCTATCAAAGAGTGGGTTTGTCTTTGAAATTAAATTGATTTGATTTTTTATACGAAGATATTTTGAGGGAGAGAGACTAAGGCTTATTAGACTTCGATAATGTTAGAAAAAAAAATGTAATAATTTAATTTGTTTAATTTTGTAATATATTAATTTTTTGAATTTAAAAACCGAATTACCAAAACCGTAATACCTAAACCGTTTAATTTTAATTAGGTAAGGGCTTGTTTCTCAAGTTACTGATAAAGTGGCGTATAGTTAAGCGACAAATAAACTAAGTAACAGATAAATGTCTCTAAATAGAGACTCTAAAAAGTGAAAAATTAAAAAAAAATAAAATCGCGGCCATTTTGAAATAGGTTTTTGCTATCCAGCAGATAAACGCAAAATTCCGAGATATGTGTCAGATATGATCCGAATAAGCTAACTGACAGTTTATTGGTAACTTGTGAAACATACACTAAGGTAAATAAAACAAAACAATGCAAGGCTGTAATTTTGATAATGTTAGAATCTAGGTCGGTTTTTAGCCTAGAACGAAAAAGCTAATAGTATGCAGAGAAATTAATGTGAATTAAAAAATTGAGTTAAATAAAGTAGTACTTTTAAACTATAATAGTATACAAAAATAGGCCAGAGTAAGATTGTTATTCAAAAATCTCAACCGACTCTTACGTTTTCACGGAGATGATCGTAAAATAGGGGATGCTCTATTCTTGACGCCCCCGCTTGTAATATTTTACTCAACGAGCTATCACGCATCATAAATCAAACATTGTTATTCTAGGTTCAGTGTTTAAAGTGGGGAAGCCATCTATTTATGCTACGTGGCCTCGTGACACTGCGAGAATTGGCGGTAAGTTTTTTGTTCAGTCACGTTCGATCCGTGTTTTTGGGGGGTAATCTGCTTTGCATAATTTCGAGACATTGACGTAATGATGAACGATGGGAAGATGCTGTATAATGAGGTATCAATTTGTAAAGAGTTGAGCAAATAAAATGTTGTGGAACCGCAAAGCTTAAGACAAAGGGTATGTAGTTAACATTGCGAAAATAAATAGTAAACTACGTTTATCTTACTAATAACCCATGCGATGGGTTATTAGTTTTATTAGTATTATTGGCCTCTTTTCTTTTTAGTGCTTATTGATAATTTCGATAATTATCAGTTAGCACATATCATCGCATATTCCACTAATTTATCAAAACGTTTTTCTTAAACATAACAGCATACGATTTTACAGAAAACCTAAAGGTATGTTCACCATCATCATAGGTTCTGAATATCTTATCAAAAGTTAGAAAGTTTCCTCCGCTGTTAGTCCACTACTGTTACTACTGCTGTTGTCCACTGAATAAACTTTCTTTTTCTTTTTCTCTTATTGGCCCTCGAAAATTGTATTTAATGTCATAATATCCAGTTCAGTTTATTATTACTTCACATATATTTTCGAATTTGATTTTCATTTGAGTAGTACAATAAGTTATAATCGAAAAACTGCCTTGTAATAAATAAAATCACCTGTGATAGCCCAGCGGTACGACCGTGTAATACTCTAGAGACGATCATGGGTTCAAACCCGGGAAGACACCAATGAGTTTTTCTATCAAAATTTATGTGTCTAATTGATAATTGCAATTTATCACACGCTTTTCGGTGAAGGAAGACATCGTGAGGAAACCTGCATATCTCTAGAGAATCTTAGGGATATGTGGAATCTACCAATCCGCATTGGAGTAGCGTGGTAGCTCCAATCCTTCTCTCCAAAAACGGAGAGAGGAGGCCTATACCCAGCAGTGGGATAGCAACAGGCCGTTACTCGCTTTAATAAATTTAAAAAATATATTTTCTTAAACTTGTGTCGTTTTTTTAATTCAACTCGCAAGTAATATTAAAATTAACTGCTACGTCGTAATAACAGTTAATAATATAAAACTACAATATCCGACGTTTTGATATCATTTAGTCACGATAGTGAAACAAAGCTTTCCTTCTTTACTTAGCGAAATGTTGGTAAAGTTCTTGTCTATAAGATCACGAATAGTTTCGTGATTTCTGACAGTTGTTCGGCGGCTTTTACGATATTACTATGTTAACTTTATTAGTCCGGCCAGTAACATAGGGCGCTTAATCTTTATTAATATCTGGAATTATTGTTGCCAGTTTGTTGTGATGTTAACATTTATTTATTTATTATGTTACTTATTATATTTAATGTTGCCATCTTCATCTCTATATATATTATAAAATATATTATATAATAAATCCCAAAAATCTGTTTGTGATAGATGTTTCATAATTTACTAAACGGATTCTTGTTAGGATATTACTATAAAATGCCTGAGAATGGTTTAGGTTAATACAACATTCTCCGAAACCCTAAACCGATTTTTATATAACTTTCACTGGAATTTAGAAGCGGTTTAGGAGCAACATGTAGGCTTCTATTTATCCTGGAAATCCCGCGGGATCGGAATATACGAGACAAAAACCTAAAAATTAATAAGGCTTTGTGGACATATACTATTTAACCTGACTTATTGACTTAATTCAACTTATACACTTTTTTATTATTTTATTCTTATATACTAAAAGATACATTTCTGAATGTGAAACAAAAGCGGCAACTTGTGTCCTAAATTTATTACAATATAAATAATTAATTAATTAAATATGATCATTAGGTATCATTATCATCCTTCTGCCTTTATCCCAATCTAAGTGGGATCGGCACAACATGTTATAAGCATGTTGTCACATGATTTGACTATTTAAGCCATGTGGTATCCGGCTGAATAGAATAGTACCACCCTCATTTCTTACCGAAGTGTCGTAAAAGACGACTAAGGTAAGTCGACCCGCCGTGTGGTATCCGGCTGAGTAGAATAGACCAACCTCAATTCTTACCGAGGTGTCGTAAAAGGCGACTAAGGTAAGTTGACCCACCGTGTGGTATCCGGTTTAGTAGAATAGACCACCCTCTTTCTTACCGAGGTGTCGTAAAATACGACAGAGGTAAGTTGACGTCAGGCAGGCGGCTAGTCGTAAAAACTCTGCCAAATCATGTGACAGCATGTTTATAACATGTTGAGCCGACCCCACTTAGAGTGGGATAAGTGCAGGAAGATGATGACATGATTTGACTATTTATGCCGCCTGAAATTAATGAATTAAATATCATTTACTGTAAGTAAAAGCGTCAGTATATAGTAGGTACACATACTATGTGCACAAAATTGGATGCAAATTTTTAATATTGATTCGGTAGCAGCTACTTTTAAACAAAGGAGTGATTAAAGCTACGATGGAAATTACCTCACTTTGAATATAAAGAATTTAAAGAGCTGTTTGAAAGTAGCAAAGAATAGACATGAAAGCGCTTCCGAATCAAAACAATGCAGCTCATGGGGTGCCTTAACTTCCGGCTCCTAATGTAGAGGGAGAGAATCGATCCACTCGGGCGATTATACCTAGTAGGGTGGATGAAAACTTCTTTATGGAATAGAAGCTAGATTAACTATTCACCAATATTCTATGTGAAATAAACGACATAAACAGCGTGGCGGGAATTGTTGAATCAACATCTCCGGCGAGCTATTTAAATAGTACAAAAATAATATTAAAATTATTATGCTATATTCCACGATCAATCGAATCAATAAAATTAATCGAAATCACGACCACGATTTTGTCGTAGTCTATCTTCTGATGATATTTTCGGTTGCGGGGCGAAATCATTGTTAAGTTTGTGATAGTGAACGTGTGTAGTACTTGTGTATTGTGGTGGCGGTGGTGGAGGTTTGTGCATCTGTTATCACGAATTGAATGAGCTTTGGGTGTAAAAAATATTTTGAATACTATTTACGAGTTATTATAATCTGTCGGTATGTAACATCTTTGGTTAATATTTACGCGTGAAACATACAAATAGCTTTGCCGATAAGCTACATAGTGACAAGTAGTGCCGTAGACATCTCCAGAGCACTCTAGACACAATGGCCGTGAGCTAGGCGGTAGATGTGTCTCGCACAATACCCCGACAAACTTGTAACGACGTAACTGACTTATATTTAATGGAATAGCTTTATGTTTACGCGGCAACATTTCTGATGATTTTAAAAATATAAAATTAGATGACCAGAACTTGAATTTTACAAAACTCAAAGCCAGAAAGTTACACAATTTTGTATTGCAAAGGAGACATGTCACTTACAATTAAGACTGATTCTCTGCAAGTTTATTTCTAGCAATATATATTATAAGCATAAAAATATATAGCATTATAAAAAATTGGCGATGACTTAATAGACAAAGCAGAAATCGACGTAAGCTCCTATTGACGTCGTCCTTTTTTCTAGGGCATAAAATTACAAAAGCTATTTCTCGTAAATAATACATAATATGTGGGTTCCCTCCCTTTAGGCTGTTCCATTACAGCAGTTAAAAAAAACATAAAAAGGTAGCTGATACATAAATCGTGTTATACTATTGAATATTACATAAAAGATAAAAATGCATGGCTTTAACAATTCTCCGACCTTGCAAATGATAGCAAGATAAGAATTATGTTCTGAAAGATAGTAGAGTTGATACTTCTCAAGTGCTTTTATAAGTAACTTAATCTTATAAGAAGATAATTCAAATTTTTTTTATTAATTCAACTCTTTAGATATATTATTTGCTTTAATCATTTATCATTTGATTTATCATAAAAACATACATATATACTTTGACAAATATGCTTTGGTGAGTTCATTATAAACTAAAATTTTCATAGTAAATTTCAAATTTTTTAAATTTAATAAGCTATTTCCGTCTTGGAATTAGCGAAAAAATAAGTAGTAATTTTTTTTTCGTATAGTTAATAAGTAGAATATTAACATGGCACTACTACTGTAATATGCTAGGCTGATTTAAAAATTGTTGGTAAAATATTTTAACGGTGAATTACATAAGACCAAATTAAAGCTCATATGTAAAGGTAAAAAGAAAGCCAAGTCTAGATTTGACAGAAAAGTGCTGTGTACTTTAAAAAACAGTAGACGTGTTTCACATAATACCCTAGCGAACTTTTAATGATGTACCTATCTAGTATTTTGAGTACACATAGTTTTTCTTGTTAATGAAAGTAAAGAAATAGTAGTAGTTTGTGAGGTTGAAAGCTAAAGTTTTCAGTAAAGGAGTTTCGAAATTTTTAGAAAAATATGAAATGTTAAAATTTTACCTCTTCTGAATATAGAGCTTTATATAGCCTTTAAGCTTCACGACAGTAGACGCTTAAAACTTATCTTAATACTTTAAGAATCTTCCACAAACATATAGCGATTTTCCATATAATATCCAATCATCTTCCTGCCCTTATCCCACTCTATGTGGGGTCGGCACAACTTGTTTTCAACATGCTGTCACATGATTTGGCTGCGTATTTTACGAACGGCAGCCTGCCTGATATCAACTTACCTTATTTTCGTCTCTTGAACACTACACTAATATTATCTGCACGCGATATAGCTTGCAACGATTTCTTTCGCGAGTTATATTTATGTGACCCGTTTGTTAATACAATATTATATTTTTTATTATATACCATTATAATTAGTTATATACATTTCAAGTTAAAAACATATGCATATAACTAGACGTATAAAATTTCATTTTTCAGTCTGATTATATTATTGGCCTTTCAACATGTCCGCCTCTTATAGAATATTTTCTCTCAGATACAAAAATACTCGTCTAAATATAGCCTGACAACATCACGCTCCATTAATGTTATCTACCAACAAATCACTATTCCCTACTTTCACACGATCAACTAACACACACATGTGTCGTCAATTAAAGTAAAGGGGAAGATAAATATCTCAAATTTTGTCTCAATTCAATGTATACGTATACCCACAGATTGTCCACTAATGTTTTTCATTATGATTGTCTGAACCAGAACTTGAATCGGACTAAGTCTAAAAAAATGGTGATAGGCCAATCCGTAGTGTCTTCACTCTTCATACATATAAAACGAAGATAATAACTCACGATACATAGAAGTTACCATTTCAGAAATATATTTTGGTGGTTTATATATTATTCACAATTTTTGTCTTTGATTTTGCACGATTTTGCTTTCTGGTGTTACTACATAATTGAAAATCGTATAAAAATCTATTCATGTTATGAAACAAGATCCCCAAAAGCTGTCTGCATGGGATAGATTTTCTCAAAATCTTGTAAACGGATCCTTGTAAAGTTCTTCCCAAAAGATAGTACAATTCTTGAGACAGGTTTAAGTTGATATTACATTACAGGTTCATACAAACTGAATGAAATAAAACGCAGGAACCTTGTGAAATACTGATTTCAACACAGGCAAGGCTGTGCGAACAGGTAGTTACACTACGGCTTCAAAGATTTTCATAAATATTAAATTCAGCATATAGATGGTTTTGGGGGAGAAAAAATTGATCTAGCTACCTTATTTACAAAAAAAACTTGTTTATCCCTGTTTTTGGGCACTAATCGGCTCGTCACCCAGGTACTTCAGTATTGTATCATATTCATTATTCTATTGTATTATTCTTAACCGAATAACTGTATAACCATTTACGTGTTATATTAAATAAATGGACAATTAAATTTCAAGGAAAATACGATGTTTTTGTTTGTTTCGTAGATGTGCCGTCTAGAGAAAATAACGAACTTAGCAAGCAGACAGAGGAAAAACATTTGTTCTTGTAATAAACTGTCGCGTCGCCGCTGGCGGCGTGGACTCGCGGCAATCGGGCTGGAAATATCGAGTTTGTTAATGAGCATTTACTTAGATTGTGAAAGTTCTTTACGATCTGGAGCTACGTTTTGTTTCGGCTGTATCATTTATTCCTTTGTAAGGTTTTATTTTGATAATTGTGCTATTGTGTTTTGTCGTCATCTTGCTACTAAGCATTTATTCATACATATTATACCATTAAGAATAATCTTTTTTTCTATTTCCATAGGATAGTGCGATAATTTAGGTTAATATACAGAAGGAGTACAGAATCATGAAATTTATGTGTATATATTAATTTATTTCAAAAACTTTATTGCACATTCCAACAATAAAATAGAAATAAGCAGAAAAAAACCAAAATAGAGATTTATAATATTTAAGGCGGGCAATGGCGGCCTTATTGCTATGAGCAATCTCTTACAGGCAACCTTTATAGAGTAGTTATCCGCAGGAGAGTGGACGGTGCATAAACAATATTAGAATACCTTTATACTAATTACGAATATACTTAAATAATCATAAAAATAAAAATAAATAAATCGAGCATTGAAAATATACTACTTATATATAAATACGATATATAAATATATAATTTATGTATGTATGTATTTACGTAAGCTAGAAATACATTAAAATAAATGAATGAACCTATTCATTAATAACGTTTGTATTTTCATTATCGGATGCGAAATAGTTTTAATTTGCGCTAAAATTGCATTGACATAAAATATTGCAACCCAAAAGCAAGAGTTATAATAATATATAAACTAAATATATTTTTTAAATTTTGTATAAATTATGATATTATCTGTATCCCAAATTCAGTCATTACAAAAAATAGAAATGTATAGTTTTTTGTCTGAAAAAAATTAGTATTATGTATTTAAAATTGCAAGCAGTAACGTTGTTATACGAATACTACAGTTTTCAGTACAGGTTTCAGTTTACCTACGGAATGACAATATAATCCATGATTTCCCATTGTATACTAATTGTTATTCGGTTTAGCTGCCAGGAATCTGTCATTAGCAATTAGGTCATAATTAATAGATTCAATTGTACAATGTCGACTATAGCCCGAATTAATCCAATCCAGTTCCACTCGAGAGGAAGTTCTTGAATAGGATATTATGCAAATCGCCGCTGCTTCGCAACGAATATATCCGTCTATTTCAGCCTCTGCTAAATGGTACAATTTATGTATGCAGGGCTAGGAAAATTTATGCTATAATCTAATTTGCTATGGGAAAGTAGAATTTGTGTCATAAGCTTAGGGTTGATTTTAGCGTCATTTGTAACCGTATGTTACTTAGCGCTATTGCGTACTTCAAACGAGACAGCGCGTCGCCTCTTGGTCAGCTACTTAGTGTACGAACGCTTGTAAACTGTTTGCACTTCATAATTATTAATTAAAACTAACGCCTAGAACAGCGACGGCGAGGAAATCTTTTTAAAAATGAACTTTTATTTAATAAAATTCAACTTAAAGCAAAACTCAGCTGTTACATTATCACATTCTGGTCTAGATACAGAACAGTAATAGTTTTTAAGAAAAATCTCAGAATCCTGACCGAGATGTGGTTTTTAGTTATGAGGTTGCTATAACCAGAATATTGGTCTACCATCTAGCGCTTATCATCTCAGCGAAGATTCTTCTATTGAGCTTAGAAGCCTTAAGCGACGCATCACCCAAGTAAGCTCATATAGTGTTACTAAAACCCCCACCATTTATTTTTCCTTCTTTTTAGCAATCTGAGATTATTCAAAAGCGTTACTTTGCTATTTTATCGTGAAGTCAGATCTCTGATGATGCTTCGGTAACGAAGCGAAATTCTGATTGAGATCATCTTAGTGCAATTATCTTGTCTTATGCTGTGTGCACTACACATGACCAAGAACAGAAGCAGATAGAAGGAAGTCTTACGAGAAAGTATGCTTTATAACAGATCGCAACGCGAGGAGGATGATGCTGTGACGTAGGTGATTTTAAATGATAATGGTTCTTCTGCTTCTTTTCCGTCAACCGATAGACGGCCACTGCTGAACATAGGTCTCTTCTAGGCATTTCCGCAACCCACGGTCTTTTGCTGTCTTTATCCAGCGGCTCAACGAAACCTTTTTGAGGTCAGCAGTCTACCTCAAGTGTCTATCAATGCTGGGTATTCGTCGTCGCCATTTCAACTGTTTTGAACCCCTACGACCATCAGTTCTACATATTACGTTCTTCACTCAAAACCTGACTGTCTCACTGCATTTAAATTTATAATTACATAGATCAATTCAAAGCAAATTACAGTAAAATAACTGTGTCATATATGCAATTGATTTTCATAGTTAGTTTATTATTATTCGCTTGCCCTTATCCCGCTCTAAGTGGGGTCGGCACAACATGTCTCATCCATTCTCTGCTATCATTCATCAACTCTGGCGTTACTCCTTTTAAATGTATGTACTGTTTTACACAATCCAACCATCTCTTTTTAGGCCTACTCATTTTATTTTGTATTAATTTTTATATGTATATACGCTTATCTAAATTCTAGCGCGTCATTTTATGTGGTATATTTCTGCATTGTCAAATGGCAGTGTGATTGATAGTTAACTGGGATAAATCACTGCCGGTCACGTCAGTGTGGAGTGCTCTAACTATAAATCCAAATTGACACTAATCTACCGCAGGCGGTAGTTGTGTATTCTGTACACAACAGGGGGACAGTTTTGTATATATGAAATCGTCTACAAAATTATTATAACAATATTTGTTTTGCATTTACTTTTGAATTGCGCGAATAATGCGATACATGATTCTTTATTGATTTATACATATACTAAATTACTAACGTACAACATGTTTATTTATATAATAACTAGCTTTTAGGAGTAGGCACAACCTGTTATAAACATGTCGTCAGTTGATTCGGGTATTTTACGCCCGGCCGCCTGCCTGACATCAACTTACTTTTGTCGTCTTTTACGACACCTCAGTAAGAAATGAGGGTGGTCTATTCTACTCAGCCGGATACCACACGGCTTTTATGATATCCAAGCATCATTTTCAAAAATTCTTTGTTATTCAGGATCATCAAGGTCACATAATCATTTTCAAAAATTTTCCGTATTCATGGTCACACAGTCTCCGCTGTGAAATCGACAATATCCGCATCCGCGTCGAAGCGACCCCCGTGTCCCTCAATTACAGCACTTGCGCAAAGTGCCCTTTGTAATTTATAATAATAGCTAAATATAAAAATATCCGTCTGGCAAAAGGAAGTAAATTAGTGAAACAATACGATTAATAACTTGTTATGATACTATCTCTAAGAATTACTTCTTGAAAAAGTCATGGCTCATTTGTATAAAAAAAAATATTTAATTTTCTTTTTCAAGTAAACTTGTTAACAAGTGCTTTCGAATCGTTAACTCTACTGCTGGTTCGTTAAGCTGTTCCTACCTATTGACGATACAATATAAATACTATATACCTAAAGCCAATATATAGGATGAAAAAAAACTATTTGCCATCAGGAGTAGGAAATTACACATTTGAATCATAAAAAAATCTCGACAAGTAGGAACATATATATATTTTTCAAATAGTCCGTTTGGCCCAACTGGTAAAAAAGCTCGTTGCAAAGCCTTTGGCAAGTATCACATGTTCTAACTCTTCTACAATATATATATCTCTTCCTGCCTTTATCCCACTCTAAGTGGGGTCGGCAAAACATGTTATAAACATGCTGTAATATGATTTGGCTGCGTTTTTACGACCGGCCGCTGATGTCAACTTACCTTACTCGTTTTTACAACACCTCGGTAAGAAGAAGTGTGGTCTATTCTACTAAACCGGATACCACACGGTGGGTCAACCTACCTTGGCCACCTCTTACGACACCTTGGTAAGAAATGAGAGTTGTCTATTCTACTCAGCCGGATACCACACGGTGGGACGAACTTACCTTAGTCGCCTTTTACGACACCTCGGAAAAAAATTAGGTTATTCTATTCTACACAAAAAGCTCTTTGCAAAGCCTTTGGTAAGTATCACACGTCCTAACTCTTCTGCAATCGCGGCTTATCCCATTCTTTAAGTTAATAGTCTTATTGACAGACATTATAAAATAAAATACTAGTTCTGGTTCGATAGATTTAAAACAATAAACGAACTTTTATGATCCTTAAACAGACAATACGGTGATATAAACAGGGATCGTAAAGGTTCTCACGTCCCGCCGTCTATTCGCATTTGATGATATTAATGATCTATTTGTGTAACAATCGCGCTTGAGAGCTTGTGTCCTGTCCCGCCCTCGTGCTTGCAATAATGGCAGAGCGAAATTACTGCGATCGCGTCGGGTATCAACGAATTAGATCCCCTGTGTAGCTCTTATATGATACAGTGTCGGGAGTGTGTCCGCGACGACCCGCGTTTGTTCAAAGTCGAAATGATTTGACACCGTGTATTTCATAAGATGTTCGTCAAGTGATATATGGACGTTACAATGAAGATCACTGAGTCGGTAGTGAATGGAAATGATACTGACACCGAAGCCAAACAAAGGTAGCGTTCATTACTTCGTTTTAAGTATGATTATTTAAGACGTTATATAAATTTACACAGAGGGCGACGAAGTGTTATTGCCGTAGACTATTATAATTGGTAGTTAAAAATTAAATTTTTTTACAAAAGTTATGGTAGAAATATTGTATAATTATTAATATGGTATAATTCGCGTTTATTAGGAAAATCTATGTTTTGCTAAGTGTAGAAAGCAAAAACCGTTCTAATACCTTATAGTACATACAAGATTCGTTACCGCATATAACACAAAACTCAGCCACTAATATACTACATAAGATTATGTCGCGTTGTAACAGAACCATCTTCGGGATATAGACTCCACACAGAAAATCGCAGAACTATATTTCTTTTTCTATTAATCGATAGTTTAATTTTGTTAATTCTGTTTGCAATTTATGTACTATGAAGTTATAAAACTAACCAAACACTAACTTAGCCGTCATAATCGAATAACAATGGAAGCATAGGCCCTTAATTAAGATATATATTAATTATCTCTAGCACTAAGTGTAAACAAAATCCTCAATAAAATTCCAAATAAGGAAAGGTCTAGTTCAAAAGAAAACCGAGATGTTATTCTCTCTAAAATTTTAACTGTAATACAAAATAACAAATGAAAAATAGCTAAGAAATAAATTTAAGTAGAAAATCCCCAAATGCTTTAATGATATGTCAATAATATTGATTAATTATTTAGATACCAGTCGTAATGCTCTCTGGAGTAAACCATATGCAATATTTTTCAAACATTTTCCACAACGGTATAAATTACTAAATCGGTTGGGGCCCGGAGTGTGTGAAACTGCGATAATTCCCGATAATCTGAGTCGTATCTTAAGCCTATAGATCTTTTATGGATTTTAGAGGTCACTCAGCGGTCAGTCACTGGTTTAGAACAATAACTCTACTTCGATATTGCGAATGTGGTATGCATGGATGAAGAGGTATTTGTATGGTCTACCAAGTGTTATTACATTGTTAATGAGGTATTAGTGAGTATCTTAGGGTAAATAAACAGACGGCTGTTCCGTTCCCACTCCCCTAATGAATAATTTAACTTAAGAAATTGACAAGGTGTGAAGGAAGGATACGAAACCATTGACGTCGCGTACCCCTCGCCCTATTTCCTGATATTTGTTACAATGTTATAAACACCGGGTCGTCCTAAATACCCGGGGTCGTTGACCGGGTACCCCGGGAGTGCGCCTGTTGACAAGGGTGGTGGACAATTAATTTTAAAATGCAATAGAATGTGGATATCTCACGCGACCCCCCGCTAATGAAAAAGTGACCGTTCCGTTTTGTCCTATAGACCTATGTTAAATGAGGAATAATGAAGCAATTTGTTTTTAACGTATAAATTTGAATTACTGTGCCGTGTGGTTTCCCGTTGAGTAGACTACCTATTTCTTACCGAGGTGTCGTAAAATGCTACTAAGCTAAGTCGATCTACCGTGTGGTTTCCGGCTGAGTAGAATAGACCAACCGCATTTCTTACCGAGGTGTCATAAAAGGGAACTAAGGTAAGTGCCGTATCGTATCCGGTAGAGTAGAATAGACCACCCACGTTTCTTACCGAGGTGTGTCGTAAAAGACGACTAAGGTCAGGTCGTAAAATATCTTGCCAAATAAGCTGTGCTTGCGGTGTCGCCCGCGTGGAAATCAGTGATTTTTAACTGAAATTTTGATAACTAAAGTGGTAAATGTGAGTTAACCATAAGAGGTAAAGACATGGTGTTATTTTGTTGTAATATTTAATAGATCTACAATTCTTTAGTACATTGATTCAGTGTATTTCCATGGGTTTATGCGGCGCACGCGATTAAAGCTCCCAGCAGGCGAATTTCTATACAATTGTATGACTCATCAACATTAGTTGCATTATTAACCTAAACCTTCCGGAAAAATTGCAATACTTTTTAGTATATACCGCACAAAAACCGGTTCAGTAGATTTTGAAAAAATTGATCACATACAGACAGGCAGCTTTTGAGGACTTTGTTTTATAATAAGTAGAGATTCATGTCTAAGGAGACCTGTCTGACGACTTATAAATTTTAATTAAAGATCCAACAAGGTATTTTAGGACGAAAAATAACACCATTGATTCATTCATATTTTAACTGAGCTGTTCTTTTAAATAAAAAGTGATTCTATTCATATAAGTACATTACATTGCTTACAAAAACAAGCGCTTAAATCTTGCGTAGTAAAACAAAAAAAACTTGTGTGAGACGTCTGGTACTTGACAAAGTTTTCGACTATCTCCTTCGAGGCAGGCGTATTTATTTTTGTGTATACGACGATAACACTTTGTGACTTTATTCTTTTGGTGTAGAAGATTCTACTTTTTTATTATCTACAACCTGTTATCATTCTCGTGCCCTTATCCCACTCTAAGTGGGGCCGGCTCAATATGCTATAAACATCTTGTAACATGATTTGGCCTAGCCAAACATGGTTGGGCTAGGTTTATTGCGACCGGCCGCCTGTCGGACGTCAACATACCTTAGTAATATTTTACGACACTTCGGTAAGAAAGAGGGTGGTCCATTCCACTTAACCGGATACCACACGGTTTGTCAACTTACTAAGTCGCATTTGACGACACCTCGGTAAGGAATGAGGGTAGTTCATTCCACTCAGCTGGATAACACACGGCGAGTCGACCTACTTAGGTCGCTTTTTACGACACCTCGGTGGGAATGAGGGTGGTATATTCTACTCGCCTGGATATCACACGGCGGGTCGACTTACCTTAGTCGCCTTTTACGACACCTTGGTTAGAAATAAGGGTGGTCTATTCTACTCAGCCGAATACCACACGGCGGGTCAACTTACCTTAGTCCCCTTTTACGACACCTCGGTAAGAAATATGGGTGGTCTATTCTACTCAGCCGGATACTACACGGTATCTACTTTCTTATATTATCTACAAGCTATACCCGTGTCTAACTATTTGTGAAAATACACTCAAATATTAACTTTTTTTACTGCTCTTGATCCTTATCTTAAATAAATTTAGGTTAAACCACATGATGATCTCGTTTTAACAAATTGTAAACAAAGTTTGTTTATGAATCGCGTCCAGGTGTAGATACAAACAAGGCAAAAACATTTTAAAGGGTTCTCGAACAATGTTCGTGCAACCACATGCAAGTACAACGTAAACACGGCCTACCGCGCTATCGACCACATGCCCTGTTGTGTAACACAATATTAAGTTAATAGGGTGCGCGATTGTACTCTTGTATTATTTATAGATGTTAGCGACGCAATTATGATTAATAATTATCATCGATTAAATTTATTAAATATTTTTACAATTTTAAATATGGAACGGGTCTAATGTGTGTCGAGCGGCAGTTGTGAATTGGTTATTAATCAAAGGTGACATATACATACGTCTTCTAAATCTCTTTTATTCTTTCCATCGCTTTTAAGATAGATTTATTATACTAGAGTAAGGGACTCAAATGAAGACCTGTTCATCATTCTACCACTCTAAGTAGGGTCGGCTCAACATGTTTTAAGCATGTTGTTAGATGATTTGGCTAGTTATTTTACGGCGGGCCGCCTGTAAGCGAGTGTCACAACCAATAATGAGACGGGAAGATGAAACTCTTATACTTATCTTTGTCTAATCACACATAAAAAACAGAGACAGAGACAGATAGATACAGTCCATTTAATTTCTCTATAATATCTATGAGAATAACTCTATGGCTTTTAACCGTTCTTTAGTCTTGCACAATATATTATCCGCCTCTAGTATAAAGTCCCTTGCTGGTTTTCAAATTGTTTCAACGATGTACTAAAATAAAAGCGTTTTATTAATAACAAATGTAGTTTTTTATAACTAAATCAATTTGTAGTGATGATACAGTATATGATAACTTGATTCACTCCATAATCTCTATAAGGTGGCTGAGATTATGGGGTTAATAAAGCGCTCGATAAAGGGTTAGCTTGCTAAAATTATTTAGCGTGAAGCACTGAACGTTTTGAAATTTAATATAGGCTGAATTTGTAAGGTACATCATTAAATATAGATTAAGATTGCAATTAGGGTTTATGAAAAAGTGTGGTATAGAATAAGGTGTCGTAAAATGCGACTAAGGTAAGTTGACCCACCGTGTGGTATCCGGTTGAGTAAAATAGACCAACCTCTTTCTTACCGAGGTGTCATAAAATAAGTAAGGTAAGGACGTTAGGCAGACGGACGGTTGTAAAATTCGTAGCGAAATTATGTAATAACATGTTGTGCCGACCCCACTTAGAGTAGGATAAGATCAAGAGGATGATGAAAAGGTGTGGTATAGTAGTAAAAATCGTTACAATTATTATGTACTAAAATTGCTTAGTATATAGTTTAAGTTGAGCTCAAGTTTCGATAAGGATTTTCCAGGATTTATTATCCCCGATAGGATTCATAGACATCCTAAGGATTACTCAATTCGACAAAAAGAGGATTATTACGAAAGGAGGTTTTAAGAAGTTATTTATTGTGCGATTCCAAAATATTTGTCTATAGCTACACCCAAAATAATAGAGGAGGCTATGGAAAAGCCGACAGCGGCTATGCTTACTCTGTCAAAAGTAAAAGGCGTAAAAACGGAGTAATGATAGATATTGTATTAGATAAATATATTAAATAAAAAGGCGTTGATAAGTTGATCCGTCGTGTGGTATCACGTCGAGTAGAATAGACCACTCTTTATAACCGAGGTGTCCTAAAATAAGTATATTTTAATGCTGTAAAACACGAGGTTATATATAAAGAGTAAGGAAATAACGTGCAAGTTCTGCATTACCAGTAATATCGATCACGGGCCGTTTCGTGTGACATAATATTAAACTAATTGTTTAGTTACTGTAGCCTATATTTTTAAAGCTTTGCGTGATTGTGAATATACTTCTACTGACTGTTTTAATGTTTGAGTTGATCCACATTAATTTTTGCCTTTATAAAAATAAAATACTTATTTTTCAAGGTAATGAGAGATAATGTGATATTTATTTAGCCGTGTGGTATCCGGCCGAGTGGAATAGACCATCCTAATTTATAACCGAGGTGTTGTAAAAGGCGACTAAGGTAAGTTGAACCACTGTGTGGTATCCGGCTGAGTAGAATAGACCACCCTCTTTCTTACCGAGGTGTTGTAAAAGGCAACTAAGGTAAGTTGACCCACCGTTTGGTATCCGGCTGAGTAGAGTAGAGCACCCTCATTTCTTACCGAGATGTCGTAAAAAGCGACTAAGGTCAGTTGAGGTCAGACAGGCGGCTAGTCGGAGAATACCGAGCCAAATCATGTGACAACATGTTTATGCCGGCCCCAATTAGACTGGATTAGGAAAATAATGATAATAGATTTTTTAAAATTATCATATTCAGCTACTTCTTATATTATACTCAAAAACTTCAGGCAATTTACAAAATAAACCCTCTTTAACGAATATAAAGAATTCGCAATTCCGTTCGTGCTAATTTAAACGTTTTAATACCCTCATCAATGCGGTATATGTTGTTCCCTGTTCCTCCTTGAACAGGCTAACATGATATGTGATCTGATAATGATCTGCAGATATATCAAATGTTACACATGTAAGTCTGTTTAATCTTATATGTTACTCTATTACACCTGTAATTGTGCTAAATTTCATCAATATTGGTTCAATGGATTGACCGTGAAAGCAGATAGACAGACGGACTTTTTCATTTATAATATTAGTATAGAGTACCTGGGTGACCGAGCCTTGCTCAGTAATTTTTTTTTAATATATAAAAAAGAAGAATGTAGGCGTCAATGACTTGTGCGATTTGAACCCGGATTTAGAATATTTTTGGTCCGCCCGGTACCCATCGGCCATCGCCGTTTTACATTTAACAGCTAATATTATCCTTTGCTTCTAATTCTACTTTTTTTAATACCCAAAAACAGGGATAAAACGTTTTTTTTTAATTAAACCTAGCTAGACCAATTTTTCTCTCCCAACACCTCCTATACGCTGAATTTCAGGAAAATCGTCGGAGCCGTTTCGAATCGAGCTGAATCTCGGATTCAGAACATATAAATACATACAAGATTAACTCATTTAAATATTAAAGATATAAGTTTATTTGTAATTTATGTCTAAAGATCTAATATGTATGCCTAAGTAAAGTTTGGGTGAGACCTCATATGATGTATATATATAAACCTAATATATATTTCCAAGTAAAGTTTGGGCGAGACCTCATATACACAGCACATTGTAAACATATGCGGTTTAGTGGCGTCCACCGCACAATATATTACTTGTTAGTTCTTGCGTAACAGACATACTGTATCAGGTTACTGGTTTCTGGATTTATTTTGTTGTTTTAGTAATGTATGATTGTTCTTATAGCGATTGCAGTAGGTTTATTGTTTAAGCGTAATATTGCCACTTTCCTTTGAACTTTTATTATTATTTATTTACTTTATTAAGCCATCAACAATATATACATTAAATACATGTTCAAAAGATACATGATACATTAAAAATAGAAACTAAATGCTATATTAATTAAAGATGGCTACAACATTTACAATAATAACAAACATCCATATCAAGGTAGAAAAAGCAAAAGAAGAATTTAAATAACAAAAAGCCTAAACTGGTGACAAGAATACAAATTATGTAAACTAGGTTTCAATTAAAAGTTTTTTAGAAGATTTTTTAAACATTGATTCGGAATCGTACATTATATCTAACATATTACCTTTAGATAACTTATTATATTGACGCATAAGTCTATTTAAGGGAGAGTTTTGTCTGAAACTGAAAGCATAATAAAATCTTTTAACAAAATTTCATGTTAGCCGTTTAGGAGTTTCCTCATCTGGTGCCAATCCTGGCAGCAACATCTCAGGTAATGCTTATCAAAAGCATTCATTGTTTAATTTATAGAATTAGGCGTTACTTTGCGGAGATCCATAATACAAAAGTAATAATAAAATTATTTTGCTATAATCCGCGATGAAGCGCGGATTATAGCAAAATAATTTTATTATTACTTTTGCATTCATTGTTATCGGAACTGGACCAGTATGTAAAGTTTTAGCTCAATCGGACAGCGGGATGTGAGTTAAATTTAACTTTTTTAGGGGAGGAATTGTGACATGGGTGATTTCTTATCGTCAGATCTAATTTAAATGCTACATTACGTACGTTGATAAAGGTCAAACTTAGCTTTTCCTGTTAACTTGATTATTTACCGTTTGCATTGATTAGTTTGCATATATTAATTTTAAGGTATTTTAACTATTACTCCTCGTCAAAAATTTGCATAAAATTGGTTACTCTTTGGAACGTAACCATAGTGCATTAAAATTGCCGCCTAACAGACAGTTCAGCATAATTGATTGCTGTTCAGGTAATTTAATAAATTTTCCGACTGTCAAGTATCGATTATCAATTAGCATTGAAATATCGTCCAAGTACCTGCATTCACAAATATTCTCAATTGGAATTTTTCCGTTCCCTAAATAAAAACAAGTTTTTTCCTGTATGTTAGGATAGTATTTAAGCTTCAATTCTTTTCATTCTCTAGCAGATTAGCTGTGCAAGAGTAACAAACAGACAGTGAAACGACCTTTTAAAATGAAAAAAAAACTCAAACTAACTTTAAAAATGAATCCTTGACTGCTTCTTAAGCTTACACGCTCTAAGCGCTTCTCAGACACGAATACCTTAAGTACAAGTACGTACTAGACATATCTACATTCTGAATGTCTTAAAGAATATAAAAAGTTAAAGAAAAATATCATGGTATACATCCAGTTAAATAATATATCGGTATATAAAACACAGACGTATTTCGGATGAATGTATATGGAAAACGAATACAACTACAAATTTATTAACTTTTTTCTTTCTTTTTTTTTTTTTTTTTTTTTTTTTTTTTTTTTTTTTTTTTTTTTTTTTTTTTTTTTTTTTTTTTTTTTTTTTTTTTTTTTTCTTTTTTTTTTTTTTTTTTTTTTTTTTTTTTTCGGCGGGTAGGCGCATAAAAGTGACACGTTTTTTAAACAAGCTCTCTCCTAATTTTAATATTTTAATTTGAAATCATAAATAATTGGTATTGTTATGCATTAATATTCACTGTACCTACCAGTAGTATATCTCCATAAAGTTTTTCCATCACTCTGAGATATCCCTTCAATTATTTTTCACTAATCACTGTGACTAAAAATTGTTATCAAAAATGGAAGCTATTAAACACTCAATGGATGAGTTGGCTCAGCACTTTAATACCAGAATGGCTGAGTTCCAGCAAAACCTCCAGACTGCTATACCGGCCACTAGCCCAACGTCAAATCTGTCTGCCCAGTTTGGTACGTTCAGAACCTTTGTTTTATCATCTCTAGAGGGACTTCAGCTACAAGTTGAGCTACTCTCTAAGCAATTAGATAATTTTGAAACAAGAAGCAGGCGTAAAATACTTCTTATCCATGGAGTCCCAGAAACCAAGAAGGAAAATTTATCTGCTGTGGTATTGAACGTCATAGCCGAACATCTTAATATATCTGATTGTTCTCCGTCATATATTAGTAGATGTCATCGTATGGGCAGTATAATAAGGGAGAAGCCTAGAGCTATTCTGGTCAAGTTCCAAGAACGATCCCTGCGTGATAAAGTGTGGTTCTCAAAAACAGCCTTGAAAAGCTCTGGTATTACCTTGTCAGAATTTCTCACAAAGAGTCGCCATGAAGCTTTTTGAATGTTGGCAAGACAAAAGTTTGGATTGGCTAGTTGTTGGACAAGGGACGGCATCGTAATAATAATTGGACAGGATGGTAAGCGTCATCATGTCACTACGAAGGCTGAAATCTCTTCCATCGCAGATGTTGCTGAGGTTCAGGTGCAACCGACCACTGTAAGTTCTGCCGTGTCAACTGCAAATACTGCCTTGTATCCTAAGGCTACCAAAATGGTCCGAGTAAACCAAGCAGCTAGATCCAAGAGGTTTATAAGAAAGTAACTATTTCATACATATTTTGTATCCCTTAGTCCTTTTCTTTTTGTTATAGGTATACATTGTTTATTTAATTTTATTTGCTTCATTTTATTTTTAAAATACCGTACTATTAATCTTAAATGTACCCACTAAGCGCCTACTTTACTTTACTAATTACTTTATTTATTAATTGTAAAAGTAACCACTAATATTGTTTATTTATTTGTTGACATCTGACAGTGTCATTTTCCCTTTTACAGTAACGGCTTGGAATCAAGTCTTTTAAGACTTTGGCTTGCTATGGTCACAGACATATAAACAATCTAATTTTGAGTATGTGAAGTAAGAAAACTGTAGGTTTTTATTTTTGTCTATGATAATGAAATTTTGTTTGATGATTTAGCTTAGTGAATTATAATTCCCAATTAAAGTGTCATTTGCATTAATTTTATTTTATACTGCTGGTGGTCAATGTGATTTTTGCTTTGATCACGTAATTGTATTTATTAGTTAACATTTTATTAAACCTTATTTTTATTTTTTTCTTTAAACATTATATAATTTCTCTTATTCTTCTTTTAATTTGTGTGTTTTAACATTATACAATATAGGTATTAAACTGATAAGTTAATTTTATACTGGAAAAAAGAAAAATCGTAAATTTTTGTTCTTCTTCTTTTAAATTATTATTGTAATAGGTTTTTTTTTTTTTTTGGACAAGTTTGCCTTACTTTGTTTATTTTTTTTTATTATTGGTTCATTTTTTAGTATTTAAATAGTTCCAGTATGAATTCTTCCGGTGCAGATATTTATACTGATTCTGATTCCTCAGCATCAGATGGAAGCTCCCACAGTACTACCTTACCTCTTAATTCACTTCTGGACTCCAAATTTGCCTCTTTTCCCAAAAACTTTAATGTTGTGCACATTAACGCTCAGAGTATTCCATCACATTATCCAGACCTTCTTGCTTCGTTCGACGTTGAGAATATCCATGCGATTTTGGTATCGGAGACATTTTTAAAACCCTCCTTACCCTCTACTTCGTATTCAATACCAGGATTCCATCTTATTCGTAATGATCGAACAGGCAAAGGTGGTGGTGGAGTAGCTATTTATCTGAGGAGCCATATTCCTTTTTCCATTCTTGACAAATCCCCTGCGCCGTATTCGGAATCATCAGAACATCTTTTTCTTGAACTTATGTTCGGTAATGTCAAAGTTCTTCTTGGTGTCTTTTACTGTCCCTCCTTACACTTTAATTACTTTAATAATTTTGAACATTTGCTTGAAAATTTCTGTCCTGGTGTCGATCATACTATAATTATGGGCGACTTTAACACTTGTCTCATTAAAGCCGACACAAGAGCCAAAAAATTCAAAACTATAATAGACAGCTCCAACCTTCACTTACTACAAACTAACCCAACTCATTTCTTCCCAGGATGCTCTCCGTCACTTCTTGATCTTATGCTTGTTTCTTCTAGCGAATGCGTTAGTGAACATGGTCAATTTCCCGCTGAGGCGTTTTCTTACCATGACTTGATTTACTTGTCATACAAAGTGCGCCCACCGAAGGCAAAGCCTACAATTGTTATGCGACGGTGCTTTAAAAAGTTCAACAGTGAAAGTTTCTCCAAAGATCTGAGTAGCATTGAGTGGGAAGCTGTTTTTAGTGCTCCAACCATTGACGAGAAACTAAATATTTTCAATTCTCTCTTGATAGAACTTTTTGATGTACACGCGCCCTTAAGACCTATCAAATTAAAGCATCTTCCCGCGCCATGGCTGTCTGACAATATTAAGATACTGATGCGAAAACGAAACGCTGCAAAGTCCAAATATAAATTGAAGCCCACGGAGGACAGTTTGTTAAAGTATAGGTATCTGCGTAATCAGTGTAATAAGGCATGTAGGAATGCGCAAAGGAATTATATTCACGCGTCTGTTGGAAATAAAAAGCCATCCACTGTGTGGAAATTTTTGCAAACATTAGGTATTGGACGACAAACATCAATTATCCCAACCAGCATTAATTTAAATACCTTAAATGCTCAGTTCGCTAATCTTCCGACAGTTTGTGCAGAGAAAACTAAGACACTTTCATCCCTTAAATCCCGACCAAGACCAAACTATCCCTTATTTTATTTTAGTTCTGTCTCTATATCAGACATCAAAAAACATATCGCTTCGGTGTCATCCGATGCTGTGGGCAGTGATGGTATCAGTCGTAAAATGATTACTCTTGTTTTAAATAATGTTTTACCCATTCTTTGTCACATGTTTAATTTTTCCCTTTCCACTTGTACTTTTCCCAATATCTGGCGGTCTGCATATGTAATACCTATTCCTAAAGTCTCTAATCCTGTAAGCTTATCTCATTATCGGCCTATATCTATTCTTCCCTACTTGTCTAAAATTCTTGAACGCATAGTTCACTCACAGCTTTCCTTTTATTTATCTCAACAAAATATCCTCAGTCCCTTCCAATCTGGTTTTCGCCGCGGACATAGCACTGTGACGGCACTTACCAAGGTATGCGATGACATTAGATTTGCAATCGATAATCAGCAAATTAGCTTAATTGCGTTACTTGATTTCAGTAATGCATTTAATTGCGTTGATTTTGATATTTTACTGGCTATACTCGAATCAATTAACATCTCCTCTAACGCTGTAAATTGGTTTCACTCTTACCTCTACGGGCGGCAGCAATGTATACGTGTTGATGAAAGATTCTCTGATTATTGCCCTCTCAGTGCTGGTGTCCCGCAGGGTGGTGTGCTTTCTCCACTCCTCTTTTCTATTTTTATTAATACTGTTACCGATCTACTTTCTCTTCCTTTTCACCTTTATGCTGACGATCTGCAGCTATATTTAAGTACTCCCACCGAAGACTTCCCTAATGCAGTATCTAAGTTGAACACCGAGCTTAGTACCATCACTGCCTGGAGTAAATCATTTGGATTATCGGTTAATGCCAGTAAGTCGCAAGTTTGTGTCTTTGGTAGTTCTAAGCAACTAACAAAACTAAATCGTAACCTAACTACCTTACCTCCTGTAATGTTTGATGGCTCCATACTTGGTTACAGCGATGTTGTCAAAAACCTTGGTTTGCTTATGGACAGCGCCCTGACTTGGCGTCCATATGTTGCTGAAGTTAGTCGTAAGGTTTTTGCCACATTCCACTATTTAAAAAAGTGGAAAAACTTCTTGCCTTTTAAAACTAAAATCTTGGTTACTAATAGTCTTCTCCTTCCACTTTTAGACTACGCAGATACCTGTTTTTCCAACTTGTCAGAGGAACTCTTAAACAAACTGGAGCGCCTACAAAACCTGTGCATTCGATTTATATTTGGATTGCGGAAGTTCGACCATGTTTCACAATTTCGCGCTCAGCTCAGGTGGCTTCCGATACGGCAGCGACGTGACCTACATATGCTTTCCCTTCTTTATACCACTCTTTTTCTTCCCTGTGCACCACTTTACCTGAAAGAACGCTTCTCCTTCTTTACCAACTACTCTTTTCATCTTCACCTTCGCTCTCGAGACGGTAGCAAGTTGAGAACGCCTAAGTGCAACTCAAATTGCTACAATGACTCATTTACAGTTAAAGCTGTAAGACTGTGGAATGCTCTTCCATCTGATGTTCGGGATTCTCCTTCATTAACCATATTTAAGGTTCGTGTGAAGGATTTTTATTTGTCACTTTAATGATGATTCTCACTGGCATTATTACGATTTTTATTTTTTTTATTTTTTGCTTTTTCTCTTTTTGGTTTATTTTTTTCTATTTATGTGTTTTTGTTTATACTTATATTTACATTTTTTTTTTTTTACTATTTATTTTCTCTTCTTTTACATACTTATCTGCGTGCTAACCCACGGATAATTATATAAAAGATCCTCTTTTTCAAAGGGTTGTCTGGAAGAGATCACAACTGTGTGATAAGACCGCCCTTTGCACTTTTAATTGTTTCTATTATCAATGTCTCTTGTTCTTTTCACTCTGTATCTTATTTGTGCAATAAAGTTATTCTTCTTCTTCTTCTTCTTATTAAATTGCAAAATATACACAAACTTAATAGACCAACATACCATTGCCCTGCCCTTATCCAACTATAAGTGGGGTCAGCAGAACATGTTTTAAACATGTTGTTATATGTTTTGGCTAGGTATTTTGGCTACTACCGGTCACCTGCCTGACGTCAAATTACCTTAGTCGTATTTTGACACCTAGCTAAGAAAGAAGGTGGTCTATTTTACTCAACTGGATACTACACGATGGGTCAAATTACCTTGTCGCGTTTTACGACACCTTGGTAAGAAATTAGGGCGGTCTTTTCTACTCAACCGGATGCCACACGGCACTTAATAGACCAACATCCCGTAGATATTATAATGTCAGAAAAGAGTCAAATAAAAGACACATCTCTGTTGAATAAAAAATGGATAGCAGACGATAGTTTAATGTAAAACTTTACTAGACGTTACTAAAAAATAAAAGTACGCCACAATATGTTACCATGTAAAAAAAATAATAATGTTGTACAGAGATTTATCAACGCCTCAGCTTACGGATCGCTTGGAATTGAATACCAAAGATACGTTTCCCCTGCCGATACTTCTATAATTTATTTTATTTATTTTTTATTTATTTATTTAGGTTCACTTACAAATTGCTTACACTAATAATATAAATTATTAAGCACATAAATACACACGAATTGACAGCGGGTATATATATATATATATATATATATATATATATATATATATATATATATATATATACACACATATATATATATATATATACGCTGTCATAATATTGTTAAAATTTAAGTTGTATATTAACGGTTACGTCATATTCATTTTATTATCAAACAGTGCTCCGTTAGTATGCCATTGCTGGGTAGTTGATTACGGATTACGTGGATAGCGAGGCTAAACTTAGACCAACCATTCTGTTTCAAAGCGAACTTGCATATACACACACACATTTCTCGGAAAATCTTTCACCAGCGCATGTCCAGAGTTTCAACCCACAACCCCCTGCTAGAGATCACGTGCTCTCAGTCACCACGAATTTTTATAGCAAATAGGTTTTCAACTAAATTTAATTCAATATATAGTATAATTCTTCACCTCAGTTGTTATATAAAACAGTTTACTTGAATCAACTAAAACGACGATTTACAAAAAACCAAATTCAATAAAGCTTGCTCCTAAATTTCACCCGTACAGAACGACTCCGTAACTAAATCCTTTGTTCTTTTTCCTTCGCATAAAAGTACAAAAACTACGTTCAACGTAAAAAGTCACTTACTACAGACGCCCATTGATCACTGGGCGGGCGGCCAACAGGCCCCAATGAAAGCGAACGCTACGAGACCGTCTACGCTAAGCCATTTTTGCTATACAATCATAATAATAAATGCGGTTATCCAAATTCTACTCTATTACCTAAGATTTTAAGTAAAATTTTCAATATCAAAGTACGAATACATAGCTCCAATCGTTATTGGACATCGTGTTGTACTCTACGCTACAAATATCTAGTATACATCTGATAATATTTATGTTGGCGGTCATAGATTAGTGAGATTTTAGATAGTGAAAGTGATTTATGTGAATGGATTAAATATAATACCAAACTTTAATCTTACTGGGAAGTTTGAAAGATTTTATTTATGTCTTTTCATTTTATTACTTTATTACGATGTTTTTTCCTCAGCTTATGAAGATCTAAGATATTAAATTAGTTAAGTCTGAGAGTTTAAAAAGTTTTTACTTAGAAGTTATTTGGCTATATTAAAAATATATTTTACAGGTCTCTGTCATTCACAAGTTATATATTTTTATGCATGTGTACATATATATGTTTTTTTGATTTCATTGATTTTCTTTAGCAGAATCAACGTTTTTTTACGTATTTATATGTTTTTCCTGATAATTGTTTTTATTTATTTTCATTATATCGTAAGTGATTGTCATCGTTTTAGAAATAGCAAATTAATTTTGAAAACAAGAAAAAATAAAAGACGACAAATGATAACTGTTACTTGTAAAAGTCCTACACAATATTTCCCATCTCTATGTAATTTTCCTATTTTTTTATATTCATATTATTAACATAAATGTTTATAAAATTTACTAACAATTTGTATGTCATATGCTACTTATAATTTGTATTTAATCATATGTGAAATAGTCCGTTTGATTAAAGGGTAGTTTGAATTCAATTTATCTACGAAAAATGTAAGAGAATTACAGTACTACTAGTACTAGTATATCTCAGGAGTATTCAAGTAGAATACTCCTGAGAATAATAGAAGTATAAGTTTATGTTCTTTTTTTTCTTAGTTGATGCCTATATATATTTGCCAAACTAACTGAACTACTCACAAGGTAAAAAAAAACATTAAGTTTAGGAATGTATCGAATATGTACTGTTAATAATGGATATTCATGATAGGGGGTAATTTATAGAAAATATATGTGTAACATTAACGTTGTGGCGTTAATGCCGCCATGATGTAAAACAATAGCGATCGTTGAAAGGGGTAATTTGCTCTTTAATAAATTCACTGCATTTAGTTACACCAGTACGAGTATAAAAGTAACAGCCTGTTACTATCCCACTGCTGGGCATAAGGATTAGAGCTAAGACTTCTACGCTGCTCCAATGCGGATTGGTAGGCTACACATATCCCTAGAATTCTCTAGAGATATGCAGATTTCAACGTGTGTTAAATTGCAATTATCAATTAGGTACATAAGTTTTAAAATAAAAACTCATTAGTACCCGGGGTTTAAACCCGTTACCTCCTCGAAAGAGTCACACGCTGTTACCGCTGGGTTATTACAACTGGTACTGTTGATAATGTATATATAGCCGTGTTGTATCCGGCTAAGTAGAATAAGTACCACCCTCATTTCTTACCGAGGTGTCGTAAAAGGCGGCTAAGGTAAGTCGACCTGACGTGTGGTATCCGGCTGAGTAGAATAGACCAACCTCATTTCTTACCGAGGTGTCGTGAAATACGAGAGAGGTTTGTTGATGTCAGGCAGGCGGCCGGTCGTAAAAACGCAGCCAAATCATGTAACAACGTGTTTATAACATGTTGTGCCGACCTCACTTAGAGTGGGATAAGGGAAGGAAGATGACTGTTGATAATGTATATATTCATGATACGGTGAAGTTAATAGAAAATATATGTTTAAACTTACTGTGGTGGCGGTTAAGCCACTATGTTTTAAATAATGTCTATCGTTGAAACGGGTAATTTGCTCTTTAATGAATTCACTGCATTCCGTTACACTAGTACTAGTATATTGGTACATAACAAGGGACTCACTCACGTGACCAGCCGCCATTAGTAGAATTCGTACCTGTAAAATAATGTTCCATCATGGTACGTAAGGGTATAGAGTGTAGAACTTTTTTGACAGCTTTTGTATCGTATGTTACATTGAAGGACACATACCATTTGTTTTTGCCAATGTATAAAATTATTGTAATCTAAATCTATGTACTTGATCATTTTGATTTAACTAGCTGTGCCCACGGCTTCGCTCGCGTGAAAATCAGTATGCTACAAATATCTATTTCAGTCAATTTACATAAAGCCTTATTTTACTATTAGACTAAAAATTCCTCAAGAAATGCTTTTTGTAAAAACCGTACAAAAATGTTTTCAGTTAGATTTTGAGAAAATCTATTATATACAGACAGACAGCTTTCGGGGGCTTCGCTTTATAATATGTATAGATTCATTGTTGTTGGTTTTACAAATAATATATTTATACTATAAGCCTTTTCTTTTCTTGAAGAGATAGATATGTATACCCAACCATGCTGTTTTAATGTAGAATCCTAGGTAGACCCTTTCTTCAAGAATGTAGTTTTCGAAGTTATTAACTAAGTGCTAATGGCAAAATATCTAATTGATGAAAAAAAAATTAACTTGTCTACATGTATTTTTAGTTATTGTATAGAACCGGCTATACTCACGTCTTATTCTATCGGGTTAGCCCGACTAGTTTCGAACCCATCCGGGGCACTTATTCATGAGCTCTTTACACGACGTTATCGCGGCGGGAACTGCGTCCTGCAGCTCGCTGGCCGCGACTCGTGGGTGGCAGGGGTGCGGGGGGACACGGTGGCGGCGGTGGCCGCGCCTCTTCCAAGTGTTCCCTGTCGCTCTGGTCTTCGTCATGGCATGCACGGATGAAGTTTGTGCACGCGACGCTTACGGTGTCGGGTTCAAAGCGGTCTTTATATGAACCGGTAGTGTCAAAAATCGGTTTCCACGCCGGAGGTAGTGTCCATCCACCGTCTGTGTTAAAATTATATATTTAAAACTAGTCGGGCTAACCCGATAGAATAAGACGTGAGTATAGCCGGTTCTATACAATAACTATGAATACTACTCACGATAGTTAAAATTTAAAAATTACATGTATTTTATTCGAGATTATTCGATATACAACTTTAGGTTTACTAACTAAATATTATTTACTAAGCTATGTTCTATCTACGCTACAGGCTTAGCGGAGCTTGATTAAAATAAACCTACCATGTAATCCCACGTAAACCGTTTACGCGGGAAACGGCTCCGGAAATCAAACGTTGCCATATTGGATGCGGAAATGGTGCGCTCGTCGCCCGACGTTATTCGATTTCGTCTAGAAACGTATTTTATTTTGACGCGATCATTTAATTAAACGTCATTTATTGTCTGTGGTTCACTGAACGGAAACCAGTCAATATCGGGGGCTTCCAGCGTTCAGTGTTAATGTTTGCTATTTATTACTCGATTTTTTTATTTACATGAATGTAATGTTGATGAGAGCGTACTTCATTTTATTTTTGTCATATTTCACGATGTAATTATCTACCATTTATTTCACAACGATTCTGAAATTTATAATAACTGATTTCCTCTTTTAGATCGCCAAAGAGAATTCAACCGACTGAAACGCATGAAAATATAGTGCTAATATCATGTCCTTTTTGGCTTGACTTTAAACACATCACACTTTAGCTCAGTACAGAAACTAGATATCAAGGCATCTGATAATCGCTTGAGTCTCGGTCTGATAATAAACACTGCTTTTTACACCTATTTTCTCTAAAAACTACCACGCAGCCACACGCGTTGGTTTTTTACTATATCTATATTTTTACCCTCATGAAATTTTTTGCAACACCTCACACAATTATTACAAAGATTAATATTGGCTTAATATCAAAGGACCAAAGGTATGTATTAACCAGAAAAGATGGTAGGAGAAGAATTAATATATCAAATAAACGTGAACGAATATTTACCAATGAATTTTACATTTTTTTTTGCACAAACCTATTATAATTTAGCGCAGTCAAAATGTTGGTCGCCTAAATACTCGGCGTAATTGCAAACTTGTCCAGTCATTAAAATAACTTTCGTAACATTTCTGGGACAAGGGACGTTTTTATAATTAGATTCCGACTGACAAACCTCACTAGCGCTGCTGAGTCGCAATGGTCGGTCTTGGCAATAATATTCTGAACCATTGACTCTAAAGAGCAGTGAGTATTTTATTGCCTGTTTACTTTTTTGCTCAGATAGGGAAAGTGAAAAGTATGAGAAAGTGAAAAATCGTTCCGATACGATACTTAGGTTACGAGTATGTTAATTCAGAACAATGTTTAATATTTAAATGAGTTAATCTTGTATGTATATATTTTCCAAATCTCAGGAACGGTTACAACGATTTTCATGAAATTCAGCATGTAGGGGGTTTTAGGGAAGAAAAAACGATCTAGCTAGATTTCAATTAAAAAATGTCGTTATATCACTTTTTTCAGGCACTGAAAAAATGCTAAAATGTTGAATAGATAGTAAATGAAACTTTAGCTGTCAAACGTAATGCGTTGAAAGCCTAATGGTTAACGGGCGCACCAAAAAAGTTCAATACCCGGATTCGAGTCCTACATGACATTGGCGCTATTTTTCTTTTTTTAACTCTATTTTTTATATCTTTAAAAAAATTCCGAGCAAGGCTCGGTCACTCAGATACTATTTCTTAAAGATCATAACGTTAAACGTAGTTAACTAAACCTAGTAAACTAAATAAAATAAATAGCATAAGGTCAAATTAATCTGAGCGGGATATTTATTAATTAACAGGGCACCCGTCTTGCCGCTTGAGAAGATAAACGTCGGGCTAAAGATGTTTTGGCTTGAGGCTAGAGAACGTTGGAGGTTAAGCGCGTTAAAATTTTCTTATATAAATTTCCTTCATTAACTTCATTGCAGTCGTAAGATAAATATTGAAGACCGAGGACTTAGACTAAAGATTAAGTATTAAAAAAAAACTTTTTTTGGAAATATGTATTTAAAAATATATATTCCACTTACAGGCTGTACAAAATAATTTTAAATGTGTTTAAAATGTATTTATTGTTATATTATATATAAAATAATATAAAATTTTATTACTTCTTTCTTTCGATATAACGCTACGGTTTGATATGATCTGGTCAGGATTAATTATTTTTAATAACATACATATATACTATGTATGTCCGATTATAAGTATTTCCTCGTCAAAAACTAAATCTAAGGGTGGGTTCTATTTTCACTGCGTTTTCCGGTACGCTGTTGCTACTATAGCACTTTTGGGCTCAAATGCTCATCGCTTCTTCAGGCTATGTACACCATCCAATTCGATTTCAGCATTGCAAACTATAGCGTTAAAAAATTGGCTAGCATAGAAAACAAGTTCTGGTATATTTTTAAAAAATATGCCACACAATACTAATGCATCAAATATAAACCGGTATATCACTTAAAAGCGCAATTTTAAGCCTCTGGTTAAAATTATGTTTTGATCTAAAATACAGCTTAATCCTTTCTAAGTAAATAAGATAAGCTTAATGCTGTCAATATATACTTTCGGAAACAAAGCTTTTGTCCCTCGTTAAAAGGAGATTATCGGACAAAAGGGTCACAAAATTGTCTTTTGTATCGGTCGATAAGGAAATTCTATCTATTGTTTTGTGCGTTGTTTTAATAGCCCAAAATTAAAACTGAAAATAACTTACCGTTACCGTTACGTTACTTAACGTTATCTGTTAAATTGTAATTGCGTAATATAAGCTTTTATGGAAAATATTATGGATTAAATTTCTACCCATATATTTTTGCAGATTTATTTGTTAAATACCTTTTCAGTCAATGCAATATGTTAAATATTTCAATAATAATAAAATAATTATTGCTTGATTACTAAGTACTATGAATAAAGCATTTAGCATATTTGTAGTTAAAATAAATTTTATTTAAGTGGTATTTACGTTTTTGCAATCGCATATGTTTATATACTATTTGGAATGTGTATTTGATATAAAAAAATCATACTAATATACTAAATTATATATATATATATATATATATATATATATATATATATATATATATATATATATATATATATATATATATATTGAAAATGCGAAGGCGTGTTTTTGTCGTTTGTATTTATTTTATTTTTCTAAATTCTGGCGATTTTTGATATCAAGATAAAGAGTTGGGGCATGTCATAGACAACTTTTTCTTTTTACTCAATCCTATAATATTACTATTTTAGTACAATTTACAAGATTATAATCGTGTTCATGGTATATGCGTAGTAGACACGACTGCCACTATACTCCGGAATTTGATGTCTGGAATATTAAGCAGTTGGCAGTTCTGAAAGTGAAGTTTGCCAGCTGATATTACATTTTCAGCGGGTGTCGGCATTTTTGTCACGTTCCAGGCCATAAATCGGCTTATTATTTGTATCGCACCAATTGAACTCCAATAGAATGCTTGTACGTGAGTAAAAATATCATATACAAACTACCAATGTGCTTAATGCAAGTTTTTTTAACCCGACCGTGTTAGCGTAACTGCAATAGCGACATCTAGTGACCGTTGTTCCATCGCCATACATATTTCGCGTTGCGCCAAGTAGGTTAAAAACTCACACTATATATAATCCGAAAAAGTTGAGTATTCTGGGATAATGTTTTGACTAGGTTTTTTCAGATTTTCTCTGCTTTGTTTCTGTACCAAGATAATACATGGATTTATGTATTATAAAAATTTATATGTTAAGTAGTATAAAGTTATATTGATTCACTTTTTAAATTTATGTATTACACTTGTAGCATAAAAATATTTTTTATAGTACATGTATGTCGCAATCGTATATGTAGGTTGTAATATTAAAAAGTCTTGACATTAGTATAAAAAATCATTTCTACTTGTTATAATACATTAGCGGAGTATATAATAACATAAAAATGTCGACAATAAAGTCCAATTAAAATATAAATGATGAAAAAACGGAACACCTGATCCGAATGCGTACGCAATTTAAAATTAAAATCCACCCGGAATACGGTGGCTTTAAAGCCTGGATTTCGCATATCTAAAATGGAATTGAGTTTTAAAAGCGTATCAGTGAATTCGTTAAACTTTAGACAGCTCCATTAAAATCGAGCAGTGAGCATAATACGTCTTCAATTGATAGACGGGAAATCTCGAGCCATCAATTTCATCCCCATTTTATCCTTGGCATCCATATTCGGAGTTTGTAGAGTTCCATTGAACCGTACCGACGTTGATAAGATCTCAAGGGCTATTACCCGGCAGCGATCCTGAAATTTATGCGTACAATAAACGAAAGTCGACGAAAATTGATTGAATTAATATATATGATCAACAAAGATTATATCTCCGCGGGAAATCGAATTAATCAGAATTAACAGTATTCTTCTGCGACCTACTATGTTTACGGTGGTCATAATGTGGGTCGAATATATAAAGTAATTTGTGATCGTTAAGTAATTTATAAAATTAAGCGTTACTTTGCGGAGGTCCATAATACAAAACTAATGAAAATATTATTTTGCTATAATCTGGGATAAATCGCTTTTATATAGTTAAATGATGAAAGCACGTAATGTTTTAAAAAGGACGGAAGATTATCGGACAAAAGAAGGAAGAAGGAAGTATTGTCTTTATATATGTAGTATCAGGACAACCGAAATCTAAGTAAAATAAAACTAAAATCTAAGTAAAATATACAGTCAATATAAATATTATAAGGTAAAACTTATAATATTTATATAGACTGTATATTTTATTTTCACTTAATGGCTCCTGTTCATAATCGACGATTAAAAACGAGCACGACTTTGTAGAGAGAATAGTCAGCTGAACTCGCTAATCATCGTTATGATATCAATAATCATAGATTATGATCGCCTACGACCCAGGAATTGTCGGTTTTTCAGACACTCATCAAAAGGAATCGCTGGGTGATACGTATGATCGTAAATATTGTATGATATAAGAATTATCGTGTGCACGGTGATCGTGCAGATTATAGATGATCACACGACCAACGATCATCGCCATTCCCATCCGTTCTCCGTCGTTCATCCTTTCCCTCTCTCTTTTCCTCTTGTCATGCTATCCCACTCATACAATCACCTGCATTCCGTTTCAAGCATTCATCTAACGTTCCATTTCCATACAAATATTACTAACATTTAAAGTTATTCATACGTTTTACCTAAGGACATGTCATATATCTGTATTAATTAAAAATTAATACTAATGAACTTTTGAATATTTGTATCTTATCGTTAGATTATACTGACGTAATAGCTACAGAGTGCTATTTATAGATACTAAAAATAAATAACTGCAGTTGATTTATGAGAAACGTGTCTAATATATTATTTTGTGTCATGGGAGAAAGTCCATCTGTGGTAAATTAATTAGGTGTAATCTAAGTTGTATGAACTTAATTTCCTCTGTTACTTTTATGATCATATTGAGCTATATGTTCATAAAAGTAATATAATATAGCTTATATACCTAACTGATACTTGCAATTTATTACACGCTTTTCGGTACGCCGTGTGGTATCCGGCTTGATAGAATAGTACCACCCTCCTTTCTTACCGAGGTGTCGTAAAAGGCGACTAAGGTAAGTCGACCCGCCGTGTGGTATCCGGCTGAGTAGAATGGACCAACCTCATTTCTTACCGAGGTGTCATAAAAGGCGACTAAGGTAAATTGACCCACCGTGTGGTATCCGGTTTAGTAAAATAGACCACCCTCTTTCTTACCGAGGTGTCGTAAAATACGACAGAGGTAAGTTGACGTCAGGCAGGCGGCCGGTCGTAAAAACGCAACCAAATCATGTGACAGCATGTTTATAACATGTTGTGCCGACCCCACTTAGAGTGGGATAAGGGCAGGAAGATGATGATGATACACGCTTTTCGGTGAAGGCAAAAAGCGTCATCATCGTCGATGTATATACCTGTGAAGAATTCCTGGGATATGTGTAACCTGTCAATCCTTATTGGAGCAGTGTGATGTATCTAGTTCTAACAATTCTCTCCAAAAAAGAAAATAGACAGCCTATATCCAGTAGAGGAATACTAACTGTTCATTACTTAACGTTTTTATAATTTAAAATAAGAATTTAAAAGAAGAATTAACATTTTGTTTCAGCTGCTACTCGATACCCGCGAACAATATGTCGGGAGGATCTCACGTATCAAGAGGAACCTATGTGGATTCTGAAATATCTGGTAGCAGTGCACCGCCGTTGCCAAGCCCAGCTTCCCCAGGTGCGGCGTTGGTTTCTCCCGAAACACTCAGCAGACATAGTAGCCCACCTCCTATACCAGCCCACCCAGCACACCAGCCGGCGCCATCATGTTCTTCACATCGAGTCCATTTGGAGTCACCATTAAGGTTTGATTTAGATATTACTAGCTTCTACCCGCGACTTCATCTGCATGGACTGTTGTCATATGGTAGTATACAAACGGGTCACATCGCGGTAACCTTTGTATAAGGTTCGACATTTCAGCAGACTTGCATGCACCGTGATCACGAACTGACTGACCACGGTGGATGCAACTCTGCCGAAACCACCGTCCTATGATAGGTCGATAAGAGATGGCGCTTTTCAATGTCATCCTATTCCTGTAGAATTAACCGGGTTTCTATAGCCTATATGTTATTCCGGCGTATAAGGAATAATTGTGCTAAATTTCATAGAAATTAGTTCAGCGGATTCTCTGTGAAAGAGTAACAGACATACATCGACACTCACAAACTTTCATTTATAATATTAGTAGTACTGGTCCAACAATGCGTTAATTTGGCTTAGTCTGGTTTTTAAACAAAACTGTCATTGACAGATTAAAAACGTACTCATATTGGCACCAAATTTTATGAGATTATCCGCTTAGCCAATCTAAGGATTGTGTAAAAATTTCATTTAAATCGGGCCAGTCGTCTCGGAGTTTATAAGAATAATGCATACTTTCTCTTTTACTTATTTACATATTTCTTTTCAACCCATGGTCGTCCACTGTTGTGTATAGGTACATTCATTGGCTTGACGAAAAAGCTTTACTATTTAAGAACACCAGTCTTGAATTGAATTCATAAACGATATAATTCTTACTTCATAGGTTAAATTAACGACACTCCCATTTACCCACTCGCGCACATATTCAAATAAGAACATACACACGCAAGTACAAATGCGGCCACACACACACACACACACGCACGCACGCACGCACGCACGCACGCACGCACGCACGCACGAACGCACGCACGCACGCACACGTTTGCACATAAATACATAGGTTAAAGTTCATTCAACTTTTCACTATTTTCATTATCATTTTGTTGCATTGTAGTAACGCCGTGTGGTATCCGGCTGAATAGAATAGTACCACCCTCATTTCTTACCGAGGTGTCGTAAAAGGCGACTAAGGTAAGTCGACCCGCCGTGTGGTATCCGGCTGAGTAGAATAGACCAACCTCCTTTCTTACCGAGGTGTCGTAAAAGGCGACTAAGGTAAGTTGACCCACCGTGTGGTATCCGGTTTAGTAAAATAGACCACCCTTTTTCTTACCGAGGTGTCGTTAAATACGACTGAAGTAAGTTGACGTCAGGCAGGCGGCCGGTCGTAAAATCGCAGCCAAATCATGTGACAGCATGTTTAGAACATGTTGTGCCGACCTCACTTAGAGTGGGATAAGGGCAGGAAGATGATGATGATTTGTTGCATTGTAGTAGTATTGCAATTATAATTAGTTATAAGGAACACTGTCTGATTTTGTAACAGAGGAGGGCGTTGATCACTGCAACATAGTTTATACTTCTGCAGGATCACTGTTTTATTCTATTACGTACCTGTGTATTGTTCCCAATAAAATTTATTATTGTTATTATTTTTATTAATTGTACCGGAAAAAGTATGGTTCAAACTAGTACACCAACTTCTGCATCATTTTATGGGTTCGCTTAATCATTTAATTACTACAACCGTAACATTTGCATAATGCGGAACTTTACAAAGGCTTTGTTGCCCACCATTATTATGTAAATTAGTTGAAACAAGTTTAGTTATTTCACGTTATACGCTGTATGCGGTTCTCTTTGTCTGGAGTGGGGTTTATCATACATTCCAGAATCACTTCAGATTTTTGAAGAAATATTTTGATGGTATTATATAATATGTTTAAATGTGTGGTATCCGGCTGAGTAGAATAGACCAGCCTCATATCTTACAGAGGTGTTGTAAGAGGCGATTAAGGTACGTCGATCCGTCGTGTGGTATCCGACTGAGTAGAATAGAATAGACCATAGATGTGTCGTAAAATACGACTAAGGTAAGTTGACGTCAGGCAGGCGGCCGGTGTCAAATATGAAGCCAAATCATGTGACAACATGTTTGTAACATGTTGCGCCGACCCCACTTAGAGTGGGATAATGGGAGGAGAATGAATGATGATGATATAATATGATTTAAAGATACTAACTACCACTGGTTCAAAATGTTGCTCTTAACAAAAGGAACCAGCAATAATCGAGAAAATATATTAAAGACCGTCTAGAATGAGTAATCATCTTTATAATTGTAGGGAAATGTTTCATAATTAAAGGGAACCTGGTCCCTGGACCCTAGTTCGCTGGTTGTTTGTTTAAGTGGATTGTATATGGTGGCTTTAACTATTTTTTATCTTTCTGGGCAATGCATAATTATCACCGATAAGAAGTAACAACTTAGCACCACCTACCTTTCGATGCCTTTGTACTGCCACCATGCACTGGAAGGTTCGAAGTTCTCGATATGCGCCGGCGGCCGGCCGTTTCTTGTGACGCCAGGGGATTGTTACTCGAACGAACAGTAACACAGAAACCCGACACAACATACACACATATAGGCACTGCACTTTATATTGCAAGTCCTAAACGAATTGTTCCATGTTGGACAATGAATTTGTTACGAATAATGTATAGCGATCGAGCGGCCATTAGCGAAGGTTCCGCGGTCACGTAGAGACACTCGCGGCGACAGACGAACCGATCGGCGAGTGGCGTTTTCATTGCTCCCCACATATCGGTGATAAAAAAAGACAATTGCCCAGAGACAAAAAGATAATACGAAATAAATAGAATTATTAAATATTTTCGAACAATAATAAAGAAGAAACTTAAATTTTGGTACGAATTCACGCTACCATTACTACCACACCTAACATTAATGGTTTCTTTTTTTACCACACCTAACATTAATGGTTTCTTTTTACAGTGCTCACATAGTGTCGTGCAACTCCATGAGAGTAACAAACTTTGAATGTCTAACTTGAGTAAACGTCAGGTGAATTGATTATGAGATTAGTCGGTTGGTGAAACTTTACAAATTAACTTAACTGAATTTACGTGAACCAGGAGCTACGGGCGTTTTGTTAAGTTTCAACGTACTATGTTATAAACCTTACTAATAGTATTATAGGTTTAAACGATACTGGTTGCTCAAATCTTTTCCTAGAGTTAAATTTAACAGATCTAAAAGAATTAAAATATTTTCTTTGTTCTTTACATAGGTATAAATAAAAATTAATATTTTCCTGCCCTTATCCCGGTCTAAGTGAGGTCAGCACAACATGTTAAAAACTAACCAAATCATGTTGTCACATGATTTGGCTTCAAATTTTCAGCCGGCCGCCTGAGGTCAACTTAACTTAGTCACATTTTACGACAGCTCGGTAAGAATGAGGGTGATCTATTCTAATTAGCCGGATACCAAGCAGCGGGTCGACTTACCTCAGTCGCCTATTATGACACCTCGAGAATAGACCACCCTCAGTTCTTAAAATGAGGGTGATCTATTCTACTCAGCCAGATACCACACGGATAAGGTATTAATAAAAATTAACAGATAAAGATTAAATTTTGGACTTATATAAAGCTTTTAATATACTATATCCAAAGTTTTTGTTAAATTAATAACCTCTGACCACAATATCATAATAGCGATGAATTATAAAAAATAAAGCTTAACTGCGAATGTTTGTTTACATTTCACGTATTATTAGCCTGAAATATAATATTTATCCCGGCTTATCGTTTGTGTATATCAAATTCCCATAATATCCAGACAGCAGGAAATGCCGCGGCGGGCTGTGAATTACAGTGCGGTCTAGGTTTCACTAAACAGTATTACCGTTTTAATGGATTCATAAATCGAAGAGCTTACAGTGGCTATGATTTTTAACGCTTCGGGCTGGAATATAATAATGTATAGTAATAATAAGTTATACAATATAAAACTGAAGCTATCTGTTTACGAGTATTTATCTATTTAGATATTATGAAGAAAATGAGAAGATAGAATTAATATTTTATATGTGATATAAGCTTTGATAGCCAAATGTGATCCTTACCGGAAAATCGCGGGTTCAAACTTCAGGCAGGCTCCAAAGAGTTTTCTTTATTCTTGTTTCTACAATTTAAAAAAAACCGCTTAATTCTATAAATTATTTAAAGACGGTGAGCTTGGCCGTACAGGCTAAACTCCACATTAAATTGAAAAAATCTACTTGTTAAGCTTGTAAGAAAACATGTCGAGTTTCCTTTTATGTGATAATTTGGTAGATCCTTGGTATTTGTGGTAAGCATATATATAATAAGTTGAGAAACACTACAATACGATTTGTATAAAAATGCATATCTTAAATCCGAATTCAAGCAGTAAATCCTTATTTCAATATCCAGAAATATATTTTCCGATTCTATTTTAGTCGAATATATTCCGGTGGTGTGTAGAAATTTATTTGGTCATTGTCGTAACTCATGTCGGCTTATGCACGAGTGGCTCCGCCGGCGATCAGTTTTGTTTTGTATTCCGACAGAATTTTGCCAATCTACCGTTTATTTCTGCTGATAAAATGATTTTATACTTTCTTTTAACTATTACTCATAATTCTCCTGCTCCTATCTTGCTCTAAGTGGGATCTGCTCAACATGTTATAAACATGTTGTCACATGATTTGGCTACGTATTTTACGTCCGGCCGCCTGCCTGACTTCAACTTACCTTAGTCGCCATTTACGACACCTCGGTAAGGAATGAGGATGGCGTATTCTAATCAGCCGGATACCACACAGCGGGCTTTCTAACTATTACTAACAACAGTAAATTGTATATAAAAAAAAAATCTTAATTCCTAGGTACCTTAGTGACCTTATAACAGTGTTTCCCAACGTGGGGACCACGCCCAGCAGTGGGCAAATTTGATAATAAAGGGAGGGGGGGTAAGTTGGAAAAAGATTACGGTGCCAAATTTAACGAAAAAAGCAAATATTTGTATGTTACATAATAATTTTAGAAGCTAAGGTAGGGCATGCAACTAAAAGGTTGATAGACACGGCCTTAAAGCCATAATTATAAAAAAAGTGCTTTTAGACTTTTGAAAAAAAATTAATGTCATAACAAACTAATCTACACGACCCAGTTGATAGGACATCTAATAGCTGTACGAGCCAGCGTTCAGAACGAGATCGGCTACAATTGGTCAAGCTCCACGGCCTTAATAAACTATCTTACTCAAAAGCGAATACGTTTACCAACCTAAGAAACCCTAAATGATATTTATATACACCTAAATGATATATATGATACATATATATGTATCATATATATCATTTAGTAATAAATACAAATTTTAATAATAAATACAAGTAGTACATATGTACTACTTGTATTTATTATTTCACAAACAAACTTGCGGCCAAGTGGTTTATTTTGCGGTGCCGTAAACGAATGGAGTACGGTTTTGTGCTTAGATTTACGAGGTCCATATCGTAATTCACGTCAGTTCCGCTCCATCGAAAGGTTCTGGCAAAGCGATGGTCTAGTTTGTATTAACACTTGGTAGAATCGTGTGACGTAAAGTTACTTTCTACTATATATATTTGTATGTCTTTTTAGGTATTTATGCTGTATGGTTAGGAAGAAATGAAAAATAAAAGAAAAATGGGCTTTTATACTAAACAGGAAAAGGAAATAGGGACGATAACTAGCAAAGGAGGATAGTTGGAACTTAGCTGGAAAGAAAGGGAGCAGCAGTGTTGTTTTCATGAAACCAACGCCCTTTTTAAACTTAAGTACGTGGGTGACCGAGCCATGCTCAGTAATAAAAAAAAATGAGAATTGAAAAAAATAATTGGGCAGGTGGGTGGGGCGATCCTAGGTATTTTCACCTCACTAGACTACGCGTTCCCTAAATGAGCTATTTATTTTTACATTTTTTTACTTTACATTTGATAGCAAAAATTGTCTTTACAATGTATCTTTGTATTTAATGCATCTTTACATACAACGTAAATTTTAGCATTTTTAATTCGAAAACAGGGATAAAATGTTATTTTTTTTAAATGAAACCTATCTAGCAAACAACATACAATATTCACTCAGTTAGTCGTTTATTTATTTACAGTAAAAGCTGATATTCCCTACCAGTGCCAAGTTCAAAGTACTCTTTTGTCCGCTCCGAATACGGGAAGTGGTGTTTCAATTAACGAGTTTATACTTTTATTAAAAAGGTTACGGTTACTTAACTTTACGTTTGCTCTATGCTTTTACTCTCTATGGCTATGTATATGAATGATTTAAGACCTAAGTTGTAGATGAGGGTAGTAACTAATAAAAGAGTTATTTACATTTTAACGACACACAAAGATACTGCTAAATTGGTTCTCACGACGATAACTAATGTCACAATATAGTCGGTACCTTTATTTTTATACATTTTCATTTTAATCAAATCAGCGCTATGTTTAGCTACCACTCGAGTCAAAACAACTACAGTTTTCAACATGAATCTTAAATACCAACACAAACCTTAAACGCTTACTGTAATATGGTTTCGGATTGTTTTAATTAATGAAAAAAATATAAAAATCTACGTCAAAATATGTTCTATTCTTTATTCAAATAGACTCAAAAAAAAGCATTTTGAATCATCTTTTCTTTGTATAGGATTCTATACTTAAAATTTTAAATTTACAGAAATGATATGGGGTTGGCAGAATTGAGCTTACACAAATTCACTAAAATTTTACCTCATAATAACACCGCAAATATGATTTACTTTATGATTGAAGCTATTAAGCTCTAAATAAACTTACACAATTAGATTGATGTATATGAGGCGTGAATAACTTAACAAGTCGAAAACGCAAACTTTCAGGGTAGCCCTTAAAGAGTTTTTATGTTTAGTATACGTTTAAGAGAGTTATTTAAATATTCACAAGTTTGTATGTATGTGTTGTTGTTATATACAAGACTTATCGACTCCTTATTATCCTAATGCTTATTATTATCAAAAATATAAAATTACGTATCTCGACTTATAAATATATTCACGCATGTTTAGGATATATACCAATTTTTTAATTTCTTTGTTAATTCGTACACAGATTATCAAGTCCGCCATCGATGACACTTGGAGCAACACTCTCTCTACAGCCAATGCTCTATGGTCCGGGGAGTGGATCTGTGCAGCCACCATTGCCGCCTACGAGGCATCCGTCACGACCTTCTGCCGCCATACAAAACATGAATATTATAAGCGCGTAAGTAAAATATACAACAGGCTTAATAAATCATGTACATGTGCCTATTTTCAAAATTTTAGGTTTAATAAGCATTGTGTAAAAAGCAAACTAAAATGTGAAAAATAATATAAATGATTTATAAAAGCAGGCTTTACTTTGCGGGATACCATATTGAAGTAACATTAAAATTATTTTGCTATAATCCGGTTTTGTTAAGAGAATATATGTAATGCTACGATTTTCATTACTATTTTGTTCGTGGACCCTATCCTCCTGATTTATAATATTAGTGGGATAGGATTAATTAACTTAAGGAATATTCACTGCGACGAAATTAATGATTTGACCTATTGAACGTCTTGTCAATAAACGGAAGTTGATTAATATTTTCATTTTAGGGGAAATAATTTTCAGCACCAAATACATTTATGTAGCTAGGGTAAGAAAAGCAATTTGCCCAATTCTTATGCGCATAATTTGGTTCTCTACTTCGGACTGTGAGAGTGTAACTGTATATATGACGTATAATTTTGCGGTCGATCAAATGTTACCCTCATAAAAGGTTATTTGTACTAAAATATCTTTCTGGTGTATATTTCCAGTATGTAAGTAATTTTGGTAATGTTATTTAGGTAATAGCAATAAATATCATCTCGCCGGAATTGGGCAAGCCTATTTCATGTTGTTTTATTATTCTTATCTCTGTTATTCGATATTGCTCTTATTTATCTTTTATTGTTTTAGAACAAAGCTACATATTCACATTAATTGACATCTATCCGGCGTTGCTTTTTTGAATTACCCTAAAAAAGAACTCAGCAGTTTAAAAAAAATGCTCCGATCGTCACCAATCTTTATAGGATCATCCACTCGGTCATTCTGAACATTATCTGAAAATATCATTACAATCGGTCCAGCCGTTTCAGAAAAACATTCATTATTATATAAAAGTCAAGATTTATACTAATAGAGGTACTTACTAGGTATTTATGTTTGTATTTCTATTAAAACATTGATATTTAAACAAACATTTATATTCGAATCTTTTAAATTAAAATTAAATTTCTCAAATTAAATCTATAAGGCACAATATCCATGGTATATTATTTTACGCAATCTACAAAAATTGAAAATAAACGGGAAAGGGAAATCATATTTACACCAATTTCCCGCGATACCAACTCGCACTCTATACTCTGTACTCTATTTCATAAAAAAATGTAGCGATTATCTATTTTTAACTGAGACAGTTCTACTATTATATTTTTCTAAGCTAAAGAATGTATTTATTAGGATCCCATATTATTCGTACTAATATATCAGACGCGAGAGAAATTTAATTTTCTCCTGAAAACAACCAGTACGATGACTACGTAAGCTAGCGCATGGAAATTAGCCACTATATACCTACTTGAAACTTGAGCTTATTCCTGCAACAATAAACTGTGCTTGGAAAAAAGTAATAGCAGTCCTAGTAAAGCTCACGCGGCCTACAACCATAATATAAAGTTGAATGGAAATTCCGTTTTGTATGAGAAGCTTAATTACTAGGACTGATTATAAACTTCGTACGAAATAGAGCAATAGCGTGATTCTTTAGAATTTGACCTGTAAAAGTAAATTACAAGCAAAAATATTAAATAAACGTGGAAGCCAAAAAGATGGTTAGCATTTTAGATTCTTTCTTTTGTTTGTTTGCTACTGTTTTTGATTTCGTGCTGTGATGACTAAAGGGAAATGGTATTTGAGTGACGTGGGTAGGCATCGATGAGTTTTCTATAGTAACCTTAGGTGCTGCATATTTGCATTTCATAATGCGCTTTACAGTCACGCCGTGTGGTATTCGGCTGAATAGAATAGTAACATTTCTTACCGAAGTGTCGCAAAAGGCGACTAAGCTAAGTCGACCAGCCATGTTGTATTCGGTTAAGTAGAATAGACCACCCTCTTTCTTACCGAGGTGTCGTAAATACGACTAAGGTAAGTTGTTGTCAGGCGGCTGGTCGTTAAATACGTATCCACCAAATCATGTGACAACATGTGCCGACCCCACTTAGAGTAGGATAAGGGTAGGAAGGTGATGAATTCGCTTTACAGTCACAGAAGATGACGTGAAAATATATTTTTTTAGATAATTTACTGGTATATGTTATTTTTAGGTATAAAGAAAAATACTTCCAGGCTTATTTATACGGTTCAAGAAATTTTGATCATTGCCTTAATTCAATAATTCACGTAATTTTAGATGACTAGCTTTTTTATGAATCATCCACAGATTTCTTTGACTCCATCTTTTCAGTATATTATATATTATCCATCGTATCTGTATATTGGATTCGTGCGTCACGCTTTATTTTTCAGATGACATCATCGTTGGCGTTAGAAATTATATGACGTCATTCTAAGTTTTCTGCACGACAGAGTATACATTATATAAATATACCTTTCATGTATTGACGTTGAGCTCTTTGAAAGTTAATCCACTTATATTTTAAATAATAATTTGACTTTAATGAAGTAGTGGATATAATAAATTATATAATATTTAACTTTTGTTTTAACTTTTGCAGTATCATCGCTTCCATTGTACAAGTACAATCTGTAAATGTTCCATGAATAAATAAATTCAATTTCATTTCAATGTATTTTGCGAACGTATATTTAAAACACCATGTTGTATGTTATATTTTAAAAATTTTACATTAAAGACAATGTAAAATTTAAATTTCTACATGTTGACGTCAACACCGCTGAATGCCATGAATCGATACATGGGACTTGAAGTAAGACAAATCATTCTCCTATCCTTATCCCACTCTAAGTGGGGTCGGCACAACATGTTGTAAACATGCTGTCACATGATTTGGCTGCGTTTTCACGACTGGCCGCCTGCCTGACGTAAACTTACCATAGTCGTATTTTACGACGCCTCAGTAAGAAAGAGGGTGGTCTATTGTACTAAACCGGAAACCACACGGTGGGTCAACTTACCTTAGTCGCCTTCTACGACACCTCCGTAAAAAATGAGGTTGGTCTATTCTACTCAGCCGGATACCACGCGGCGGGTCGACTTACCTTAGTCGCCTTTTACGACACCTCGGTAAGAAATGAGGGTGGTACTATTCTATTCAGCCGGATACCACACGGCGTAAGAAAGGCAAAGTCCACTCAAATGAGTTATTCTAAGCGGAGCAAGACGCAAGTAACAAGTAGTTACGTTGAATTTAGTTTAGTAATTCAATTACAGTCCCGTTATACCGCTAAGGGTCCTTTTCAAAGGCTTATAGGCTCAAAGGTCTACTTATGAAGGCAAGAGTGTTTAGGTGTTTATGCATAATAAACTAAAATTTGAGTGCGGTATAGACCCAATTTGGAATTGGTAGGTAAAATTTAGAAGTTTAATAGAATAATTAAATATAAATAAATATATATTTGGAACACTTACACACACAGTCGTCCGTCCCTTAAGTAAATAATTTAATACTTGTATTACGGGTGAAAGACAATTGGTGAATATATACATATATAATTTTTAAATACATACTTAAATACAAATATACACCCAGGCTCAAAACCAAAACTCGAAACCCGCAACCCGCGTAGCGTTGAATTAAATATATTAAGCTGATGTGGAAACAAACTCGTTCTTCAGGGAAATGCATTTAGTTTCTTTTTATTAAATTAATATACTTAAAAAGTTTTCAATGGAATATTATGCTTTGTTTCAAAACGCATCAGATGTCATCGTATCTTGATATACCGATTCGCATAACTCCAAAGCCCTCTTAAACTGGATCTGCAAACAATTTTCAAGTGCGTGCATTCAACTCAGGTCAGAAATAGGGCGTACATGAAACTGGGGCCTTGTCATCTCGGACATACCTTCCAACTTCGTAGCTATAAACATATTTGGAAGTTACAATAGCTGTGGGGAGCCAATAACGCACCGTTGGCATGACAACGGGGCATACGAGAGGGGCCCCGTTCCCAAAGGGAGCGTTAAGGGTTTCCAGAAACCAGGCGAAAAGATACCTCAAGTTTGAAACGTTTTTGAATAATACTTTTACAGGCGCATCGTCAAAGATAATATGCACGGGGTCTTCACTTCCTGGTCCTATATATTTTAGTGCCGTCAGGTACGTCTTTAGTAGGTTGTACCGCGTTTTGTGTTTTAGATGACACTTTATAAGTGAAGTTTGCTTCTCTTAATTAACGAGCAGCTATTGTATGTTTATATTAGAGACTAAAGGCAATTATTTTTGGCCATCCTAAATTGTATTCTAAGCAATGAGCTAAACCTTTTGTTTTCCTAGTTATTCAGTACCACATTGTTTCGTCTGAAAGACGCATTCAGTAGTAGCAATGACGTGCTTGAATGAATGATTCAGTAGTAGCATCTGTTGTAGCATGTAAGGAGGAAACTCCTTACATGTTACAAAAGATACACGAATAAGTTATTATAATTCTTCCATCTTCATTCATTCATTATAATATTTGTAAATATAATTTTTGATGGTTAATTAAGAAAGTTTTGAAGGATTTTATACGATTGTTTACAGTACAATAATATCTTATTTTATAAAAGGTTTGTTAATTTCACACATTTATCGCTTATGATCGACATTTAGCTTGAATTTTTTATCACAATTTTTTTTTACAATTTGATAATGAATAAATGAGTGCTAATCAGCCTCTGGGCTTATTACTGACAAATTAGAGACAAGGATCCAAACCAGAGATATGATCTTTAACTTGTTAAGTTATTCCTCTAGCTAGTATTAGAATGATACTTTGTCAATTCATGACTATCGTATGTTTCTAATCTCTATATATCATGAATTTTTAGTATTTTGTTAAAGGTTAATAAATAACATGAAAAAATGATATCCAAAATTTAAACTCGAGGATGAAAATTGTTGGTGAATTTATGTAACTTGTTACAATTCGAAATGCCAGCATTTTAGTAGCTTTAATATCTTCTATTATTTATCTGTTGTCTGAAAGATAACGTTTCAAAACAATGGTTCTCAAATTAAAATTAAAAATGCCAAGTAATTGTTGTACATATATATCTGTTTAAAAACATAATAAATATATTGTTGTCGTAAAAAAACCCTTCCGCATTTACTGAATTTGATCTAACGACTACAATTATATTATGTATGTATAATTTTTTTATGATCTAAGGCACGCCTCGTGACATATTTTAGTATGACATGGAACAATTTATGTCATTTTCCGGGAATAATTTCAGGGATACCGACATAAAAACACCATAAACGTAAATTAATCGCGATATGATATTCATTCATATCGCTTCATGCGACTAAGTTTATGTAAGAGCTATGGGTTTTTATACAAAGTTGGTTTTTCCTTAGTATTTTGTTGTAAACATTTCTTCTAATTTTTTTTGGTTTAACTAGCATTTGTTAGACAATAAAAACACTTATTAAATGTTTTTAAATTGTATTTTATAATGATATACATAAGTTCATATATTCGTTTAACTGTTCGGTTTTTGTTCAATTCCTATTGACAAATCCTTTTTCGTGTAACCCTACATGTGCTCACAAAAGTAACATTAGAATGAAGCAAAACGAATTACGGTAAAAGGTTATTCCTGTAAGAGGAAACTTGGTTCCCTCTTAAATAAGTTTATAAGTTCGGGATACTTAATGACTTTTGTGCGGAAAAATTTAGATGAGCATAAACATTTAAGTGCTAAGTTTCATACTTAGCACCTAAATGTACGTAACGTACGTAAGTACGAGGGTGACCGAGCCTTGCTCGGTAATTTTTAAAATGATGTAAAAAAAGTAAAAGAAAAAAGTGAAAAAATAATAAGGCAGGTGGGACTTGATAGTAGGTATTTTCACTTTTCTAGAGCGCCCGTTCCATAAATGATCCACCATGACTTTACGTGTGACAGCGAAAAATTGTGATTGTATTCAACGTAAATTAAAAAAAAATTAATTAGAGCCCGAAAACAGGGATAAAACGACATTTTTTTAAAATAAAACTTATCTAGATCGATTTTTCTCCCCCAAAACTCCCTACATGCTGAATTTCAAAAAATCGTAAATAATACTATCACGAGGAGCGTCACAAAAGCTTAAGCTTCCATTAATCGCTTGGAATAAAATAATAATATGTACTGATGTGGTGGCTGGGCGCGTTAGTAGTAAGTATACTAATATATGTGAGCTGTGGTAGCCCAGCGGTATCACCGTGCGACTCTTTCGAGGAGGTCACGGGTTTAAACCCGGGCAGACACCAATGAGTTTTTCTGTTGAAACTTATGTGTCTATTTGATAATTGCAATTTATTACACGCTTTTCGGTGAAGGAAAACATCGTGAGGAAACCTGCATTTCTCCAGAGAATTCTGGTGATATGTGTAACCTACCAATCCGCATTGGAGCAGCGTGGTAGGTCTTAGCTCCAAACCTTCTCTCCAAAATGGAGAGAAGAGGCCTATTCTCAGCAGTGGGATAGTAACAGGCCGCTACTTATACTAATATATGTAACAGTTTTTTTTTCATTCACCTTGAAGCGATGTAACTCGTCAACGTGATTTTTAATATGATGGTTGTGGGCCTTAACAATAAAATGAAATTAAATGAATGAAAACAGATGAAGTTCTTAAAGTTAAATATAGCTATAGTAAGCATAAGGGATGTTTAAAGTGTATAGTATTTTAAGGTGCTACGAAAAGCGGAGTTCGGTATCGCTTGTTTCAGTGGACGCAGGTGAAAGTTCAAACACTAGGGGGCTACATTGCTTATCACTATGTGATTCGATAGGGATTAAAAACGCAACTGCAAGCTATTAATATATGTTGAGTAGAAAGCAGCAGCTCTTGGCCCCAAAAACACACAGCTGAGAGCTATTAAGCCCACTGAAATGAGAAACCTCGTAAGGTGTTTAAAATGTTCTTTGTTAACAGTGGAGATGCACTGGCTACAACGCTGTCGGCGCTGTACGGGAAGTTGTTGGTTGTTATGGGCGTCGCATTTCCCATGGCCGAAGTTATTTCGACGTACATACCACCGTCATTTTATGAGGTAATGTATCTATATTCGGAATAAAGATTAAATATATGGGACATTTACTCACACGGTCGTCCGTCCCCAAGTAAGTAACTAAAAACTTGTGTTTTGGTAGACAGCCAACTGGTGAATATATACTTATATATTTTACAAATACATACTTAAATACAAATAATAAATAATAAATAAATATTACATACTTGAAAGTCTGCCCGTCTGCTTTTACGTTTAATCCGCTAAAGCAGTATTCATCCCGGTGTTCTTTCGGGAACACGAGAATACACCTATAACATTTACTATTATTACACTTACTAGTATTCATCTTCCTGCCCTTTTCCCACTCTAGTGGGGTCGGCACAACATGTAATAAACATGCTGTCATATGATTTGGCTGCGTTTTTACGACCGGCCGCCTGCCTGACGTCAACTTACCAATGTCGTACTTTACGACACCTCGGTAAGAAAGAGGGTGGTCTATTCTACTAAACCGGATACCACACGGTGGGTCAACTTACCTTAGTCGCCTTTTACGACACCTCGGTAAGAAATGAGGTTGGTCTATTCTACTCAGCCGGATTCCACACGGCGGGTCGACTTACCTTAGTCGCCTCTTACGACACCTCGGTAAGAAATGAGGGCGGTACTATTCTATTCAGCCGGATACCACACGGCGTTCACTTACTAGTATTGAGGGTACTTAAACGCTTATTTGCGTGATCGAAGTTGCGAGTTTATCGAGTATGATAATGTAGAAGATGTTATAAAGAATATAAATTCTCTGATTTGAGTTTTTGTTATCTATGATCCATAGAGACATAAAAATTTTTAAAATCATGACATGTACATGTTTTAATTGATATAAAACGTATATGACATAGAATTGGCAAATAAATACAAATTCTATTGTCATTTCTTTGTTATAAAAGTAATTAAGTTTAATTTATGAGAAAATTAGATTAATAAAAATTATATGAAATTTCAAAAAAAAATTTGTTTAACAGATTACATTAACTAGCTTGCCATTTCAAAAAGAAACTACCATTGATTTTTATAAATAAATCTATACTAATATATAAAGCTGAACAGTAGATTGTTTGAACGCGCTAATCTAAGGAACTACTGGACCGAATTGAAAAATTAAGGTTTTCCTTAACTGACGCTAAGTTAATGGTGAAAGTTATACAAAAATGTCCTATAAATAACTCACGATAACTACTATTATCAAAATTTCAATTCGGGAAAAAAAATTGTGACACACTGATTTCATTTTAGAATCGTTAGATTGATACTTTTGTGTCGCTATTTAAATAATGTTAAAATCTTTATGTGGATCTTTATGAAAATGTGAATATATTGTTCGACCCTGTACAAGATAGAAACGATTAAATGTAACTAGTATAAAGAATTGTATTTTTAAAAGAGCAACCGCCGAGTTTCTTGCTAGCTCTTCTCGGTAGGAACAGCTTTCCGAACCAGCAGTAGAGTTGACGATTCAAAAGCACTTGTTTACAAGTTTATTTGAATAAATAATATTTTAAATTTGATTTTGTCCTCAGGGATTTTACTTGTACCTGTACATCGGCAGTATGGTGTTTTTACTGTACATGTATGCGGCGCTTCTTCGAGACAGATCTCGCTCCGCAGCTGACACTACTGTCGTCGCCAGTATGTATATTACTAAATCTTTTGTTAAACATCATTCCAGATACACAATGAAGGATTCTCATGTTATAGTATGTTAAATGATTTATGCAGGCGTTACTTTGCGGAACTTCATAGTACAGAAATCACAATAAAATTACTTTGTTGTAATCCGCATTCGATCTCCTAAGCAAATATTTTATCAGATAAGCTTTATATACTCTTATGTATTCAGTGATGGATTTACGCCTAGGGTGGCATTATCAGGTGGTAATATAATATCAGAAAAAATATGAATAAAATTAGTTTAGAAAGGGTTCCTAAAAAATATTTTTTTCTCAAAAAACGGAATTTGCAAAATGGAAAAATGTAAAAAGATATGTAAATATCCGATTATATTTTCCCGTTTTGAACCGTATACTTGTAAAGAAATCGTTGTAATATCGAACGGAACTATCATGACTTTGTTACAGACTTATTAACATTTGTATTCAAATTACGAGTATATTGTAGCAGTTTTTCATTGTCAGAAAACAAGGATAAAATGATATATTCCAACAAATACCTAGCTAGATCAATTTGGTGCTCCAGAAACTTCCATAGTACATAAAAATAATAAAAGAAAATGATTAAAAAATAGTGTAATATTAAGGGGCGGCATGATAAACAGACTCTAGGGCGGCATCAATCCTAAATCCGCCACTGTATAGATTCCATTCATACATATTTAAATTGTTAGGTTGTCATTTTGCTTTATTGCAGGAACACAAAACTAGAATAATCTGCTAACATTTTTGATATTTTGAATAATGTGGAATCTTTAGCCTACTTTTTTATATACAGCCTATTTACTTTCGACAAATGACTACTAATCTCAACGATCTTCCTTCTGTACTAAGTACCGCTAGATGTCTTTTATACGCAGACGACTTAAAGTACCCTGACGATCAAATAACGATCGCAAACACACACACATATAATACACGAAAACAGCGTCTTCGCCGGCGAAGACGAGGTCCTAGTTTTCTGACGTCGGTCGGCCGTGGCTTCTCGCCATACTCCCGACGCAATGATGATTAATTGTCATACTATTAGCCCTCCACTACACGTCACCCTAAGCCATGGCCCGGCCTCACAGGAGGTACTCTTAGGACGACGTTCCCCGACGCTAGTAGAGCTTCCGCGCTTTACTCTCCGCATTTCGCAACTTCGACGATGCTTCTGTGCTCACCCGTCCCGCCCGGTGACGCTATAAAAGCCGTTAATTTAAGGTTAAGTCAATTCGAAAAAAAAGACAAAGTTATTTACTGAAATAGAATCAGACGAGAATTGACGTGCGCTGCAAGCTGATATTGATAGAGTGCTCCAATGGAGTGAGGTTAACAAGATGGAGTTTAATGTGTCTAGTCATTTTATTGTAATGTGCGGCTATGACGTTTGGACGAAAGAAAAATTTCCCATTCGATTTCTTGGATATGCGCCTTTAAATATATACAAGAACTTGTTGACGAGTGTAAATATCTACTACGTACACCTTAACTCTAGAAACAATTTCGAGAATAAGATCAATCGTTTCAAGTTGAACAGATTGCGTTCTGAAAACTATGCAGGATATTTATGTTTATTCTTTAGACTGAATATTTTTAACTGGATTGAGAAAGTTACATAATAAGAATATGGATTATTTTTTAAAGAGACAAAAATAATTGTTCTTAAGCAATTATAATAGGCAAGTTTTGATAATTGGTTGCTTTATTTCACGTCAATGTAGTGATATATATTCTACCATGTGTTATTCGGTTAAGTAGAATAGATTACCCTCTTTCTGACCGAGGTGTCGTAAAAGGTAAGTGGACCCGCCGTGTGGTATCAGGTTGAGTAGAACAGACCACCTCCATTTCTTACCTAGGTGTCGAAAAGTTGACTAAGGTAAGTTGAAACGCCGTGTGTTATCCGGTTAAATAGACAATCCTCTTTCTCACCGAGGTGTCGTAAAATACGATTAAAGTGAGTTGACGTCAGTGGTCAGGCGGTCGGTAGTAAAATACGTAGCCAAATCATTTCACAACATATTCCTAACATGTTGTACCACACCTCGGTAAGAAAGAGGGTGGTCTATTCTACTTAACTGGATAACACATGGCGTGAAGTGCTAACTGCCATAACTTAAGAAAATCTAGCTTAAGTATAACCCATAATCCTGCTTTGTAAGTATATTTTAACAAAGCACAGGAAACCCCATACGGAGTAATGGGATATTATATATTGTTTATTTGTAAACCAAGGTAATATGGAAAATAAACATGTCAGTGTATGATGTGGAAAGGCACTTCGTTAAGACAGCAAACATGTTAATCGTGTATTTACCATCTGTTTTAGCGAGAGTGAGTTGAAGTTGTTTATTCATGAGATAAGTATGACTGAGCACACGAACAGGAGATTTGGAGGATATTTGAGAAGCTGTCTTGTCATTTTGTTAAAGCTAATGTGCGAAATGTATATATTTTAAGTGATGCAACTAAGCAAACATCTTGTGACTTCACTATAAATAAACATTAAACGATCAATAACGAAACAAAGCGTCAATTTGGGTTTTATTTGAAGTATTTTTATTGTTTCCATTGCTTATGTTTATCACGAATCGAATCTGAAGGATTTTTTGAAGACACTTATATACATCCTTTAAAATTTTCCCCCCAAAATTTATATGACAATAAACCTTTATTCCCTTTGTAATCGCATTACGCATAAACGGATAGAACAATTGAGATAAATCTTGTCTTTTGTCTTGATTTTGTCGAGTTTATTATTGTTAGGTCAAAAGTAATAATAAAATTATTTTGCTATAATCCACGATGAAGTAAAATAGACAATATATATCATGCTAAATGTAGAGTGGACACACTCTTTATATATCTATACGTGCAGGATTTGTAAAAACACATGCACAAACCTCCACCATCGCCACCATAATACACAAGCATTGAGTTTGTGATAGTGAACGTGTTTGTGTATTGTGGTGGAGGTTTGTGCATGTGTTTTTAGGAATCCTGAATGTATCAAGTATGAAAAGGGATTGTCCACTCTACATTAAGCATTATATATATTTTCTATTTCACTTTTTAGCCGATTATAGAAAAATAATTTTGTTATTACATACATTTGTATTATGCATGTCCGCAAAGTAACGACTAATTCTATAAATTATTGTTAGGTCCTTGTAGGACATTTTTTTTGGTTTTAGCTAAAAGAAAATTAAAAATAAAACAAATTTTCGTATAAAATCTACTTATCCATCTAACTACCTAATAGTGCGGATCGTATCTAGTGTTGAATTGCAGACGTAAAATATAAAAAGATTCGCTTTTCACAAATACAAGTTGACATTCAACATTCAGTAAACTTAAGCCACTTGGAAGCGTCATTATTTTAATTTATATGGCTTTAACAATTAAGTCTTAATATTTTTTAAGGAGAAAATAAAGAGTTGAAGAGTGATGTTAACCACTTAGACAATATATCCAGGAAATTTATAAAATATATCCAGGAATGGCTGTCATATTTTATTACTAAAAATAAACAATATCTGAGTGGACACGCCCCCTCCCTAGATGCCAATTAAGCAGCTAATTAAGCCTGTATTTACTCACACTACCCCCTACAATTGCTATATAGCCCTATTTTTATAACGTAATCAGCTTGATTTTGTTCAATTAACGATTGTGATTACAAAGTAAAACTGCTCATCTATATAATCATGTGCCTAGTAGCTTATTAAGTTCATAAAATTTGTTTTATATTTTCTTCTAAAATCCAAAGTTCTAATTAAATAACTATTATCGAAATATACAATATATTATAATTGCATAATACATAATATCAAAAAAGTTTCTCTGTCTGTTACGCTGTCACAGCTAATACCCTGGACCAATACTGTTAATATTTGGCTGAACTAAAGCTTATATATCATGTTAATATTTATACTTATTATAAAATAAAGTCCCCAAAAGCTGTCTGTCTGTATGTGATCGATTTTCTCCAAATTTACCGAAAGGATTTTTGTTTGAATTTTATTAAAAGATAGTGCAATTCTTCCGGGGAGGTTTAGGTTAATTACCGTTATTAATACATTACCGTTTTATGTAAATAATGTTGAAGAGATTGCGCGGTTATAAAAAAAAACTCGTCTACTGGGTGCTTAATTCACGTGCATCATGTAAACTTGCAAAGATAAACGTAAAAGTCTACTGGAGAATTGTATATCTATCAAAATACTAAAAAAAAGACCACAAGAGCATGTTTCTATCCTTTATGGTTAAAGTAGAATAATTACTAAGTAAGTAAGTAAGTAACGGCCTGTTACTATCCCACTGCTGGGCATAGGCCTCTTCTCTCCGTTTTTTTTTTGGAGAGAAGGATTGGAGCTAAGACCTACCACGCTGCTCCAATGCGGATTGGTAGGTTACACATATCCCCAGAATTCTCTAGAGATATGCAGGTTTCCTCACGATGTTTTCCTTCACCGAAAAGCGTGTGATAAATTGCAATTATCAATTAGACACATAAGTTTTACTAGAAAACTCATTGGTGCCTGCCCGGGGTTTGAACCCTAGACCTCCTCGAAAGAGGGGCACGGTGATACAGCTGGGCTACCACAGCATAATTACTTTTATTTTGAAAATGTCAATTCGGGAAAAAGTCGACACTCCGATTTTTAAGCAGGCGAAGCCGCGGCCACACCTATAATAGGATAAATATAAACAGCATATTAAGGGTACTTAAAAGCTCCAGTTGGCGCAGAAGTCTCTATTACTACTAGTGTATCAATAGCAAATCAAATTGTATTAATTTTTATTAACAGCAAATGTTTGTCCCAAACAGAATCAGAAACAAGTTCGTCTCAATCAGAATCAGACTCATGTTCGTCCCGCACAGAACGAAGTACGACAACCGCAACGCACGTACCACCGCAGCTGGCCGCAAAGCGTTTATCACTTGGGTTCGCGCTTGCCACTCGCACGCACCACTATGGTAGCTTTTACCTCAGGATGGGAGCTGTCGGTAAATATAACTAACATCAATAGAGTAATATAAATATTTTTGTATATTAAGGGTCTTCTATTCTATTTATTTAAATAATATAAGCAGCATCAATAGAGCTAAATACTTACGATAATAAATGTAAATATATAATACATTCTTTAATTATAGATGTACATAGCATTTTTTTTTTGTTATTTGGATATATCTACCAAAGATGATAAATTAAAAAAAACGTTAAAAATAACCTTAATCTAATATATAAAAGTAAAATTATGACAATTTTAAATTATGATCTAAAGTCAATTCATATTCAAACTTAGTGTTTGTGGAGGCTCCGTGTGTATGGGAATAATAACGTTGAAATTTAAAAGAGTCAAAAAATCCGTTTCTAGAGTCTTCTTACATTATAAAATTCTACATATGTATATAATATAATAATATAATATAAATATATGGGACATCTACACGGTCGTCCGTCCCCAAAGTAAGTAATTTAATACTTGTGTTATGGGTCAGAGACAACAGGTGAATATACATATATAATTTTTAAATACATACTTAAATGCAAATATACACCCAGGCTCGAAGAACCAACAAATTCTTTTTATAGAAAATGTTGGCCCTCGGCGGGATCAAACCCACAGCCCGCGGAGCTGAAGGCAGGATCACTAACCACTGCGCCAATGGGCCGGTCAAATATATAATACTAACTAATGGTTTTAACAAATAACGTTGCTATTATTCGAAAGCTACATGGAATATTACTCCCATACATGTAACGACGTATGCCCTATGATCTGGGATCTATTATCTGGGGTTCTTACATAAATAATTTAATAAATATTTTAAACGTAAAATTGTCATGTAGAATTAAATATTATTATTTAAAAATGAAAAATATATGCATATAATTACGGACTTACAGACCTCATAATGTTTGTATATATATATTCTCCTTTCGTATATAGTATTATTTTCCTTCAAATCAAATCAAAGTCATAAAAGTGCCTCAAGGGTATATGAAATAGTTGTTTAGGCAAAAACCGTATTTTATATGATAAATGAGTTTTGTGCGGTTCATATTCTAATCAAGATTTAATCCAAAATAAACATATGTGTGAATAAAATATATAATAAGATGGTTTTATAAATTATTTTCCCTGCATTGTTAAGATTGTGTTTCATTATACGGTACCTTTGTAAGTAGGCTAAGTAGACTCACAGAAAAGCTGGACTCGTTGCCTTATTTTCATTTAACCCGTACTGAGTGCAGGAGAAAAGTAAAAGGGAGCATTTCGCGATTCCACTTCTTCATTCATTCATCTGTTGACGCACGGAATAATAAATTGTGCATGAATTTTACTCTCAAGGGACGAAGAAAGATGAGGGGTGTCATAAGTACGATGGGTACTGTTTGTGAATTTACCTTGTCTCTTGACAAATGATCACAATATTGTCGAGCCTGACAATATTTTAGAAAACTTAATTTGAGATTTATGCTAAAACGAAAATTAGCCACTTTAGTCCAATGTTATTTCTCGCAAATTCTCAAATTGTCAAGCAGAAACCTCCTGATTCAATATATAGGTATTCTATTAAATAGTTATGTTATATAGTAAAAATTAAATTTAAAAGTTGTAATATTTAAGCCTTAATATAGTTCATCATTCCTGGGGGGAACGTGCATATCTCTCAATCATAAAATATGTGTAACCTATCAAACCAGATTGTAGTATTTTGGTGTTATTTTTATTTTCACCAAAAACGGAGATCTTTGCACAGGGATAAAAAATATAAAGATATTAATAGGGTGTTACTTCTTATATTATCATTAGGTATATAGAAGTTTATAAAAATGTCGTCATATTATTGATTATTATCTTAAATTAGCTTTCGGCATCGGGTCTATGATCTACTCGGGTCTGGAGTTCGGTCAATACTGGGAGCTGGAAAGAAATACTAACTGCCACAACGTTTTGCTTGCACTGACGCCCGCTACGCGCATGGCCTTCATCTTCATACAGATGTACTTCATCTTTCTCAACAATGAGGTATGTAAATTATCTCTAACGTTTATTTTACACTAGCAATCGCCAGCGGCTCCACCCGCGTGGAAAGATTAAAATCGTAATATAGTATTAAAACCAAGTAAGTGAATTAAAACCTTAAAAGCTAGATATATGCTGCCGTGCACTTTTATTTAGGACTTTTAGAGGTGATCAATTTTGTAATACATGATTTTTAATAACTTTCACCGTTTACTTAGCACACGCAAGGAAAGCTTCAAATTTTGCTGTTTTCGTAATATTTTTTATTGCTGCTCCTCTCCTATTCATCTTAGCGTGATGTTACTCTCATCATTCTAAAGATTGTTTGAAATGTTTACTAAAATAGTTCCAGCCGTTTCGGAGTCTATAAAACATATAACAACCATATAGCAGGCAAACATTCATATTTCTACATAAGAAGAAAAGATTTATAAGATCATATCGGTTTTAAGTAAAGTTTTAACAATAATTTTACTCGTATTTCTTATGTTGAAAATTTGTCCAACATAAAACTTAACTAAACATTTTAAACCTAAAATTATGTATTGTACTCGTCGTTACAAAAAACAATGTTCGGTGTAAATCGTTGTATATATTAATCCGACATTTGATAGCTGTCTCATTAATTTGTAACGCTAATGAAGATAAAAGCGATTTTCAGAAAAAAAACGTTAGGTATATGAGTCTACAGGTAATATTATAGCTTATAAAATTGTTGAGAATAATGAACCTAATTCGAAACGATGGTTATGTGGAATCATAAATATAGATACAGTAATTAGTCAGTTCTTCAGTCAAATTGAAAAATTAGGTGTTTTTATATTAAATTTAGGTACTGAATAAATTATGAAATTATCAAAAATGTAAATTATAATATAGGGTGTTCTGACAGTCTTGTTATACCCGCGTCAATTTTAGTGTTGAAATGCCTTTAAAGTATGTTTATTTTTTCATATTCCCAAAGGAAAAAATGTTATTTTTTGTTATATAATTTGTTTCGGTTAGGTAACTTCAATTGTAAGAAATTTTAATTATATTGATTGATTGTTATTAGCCGTAAAAGCGTTGCAGATAGACAAATAGACAGCTTCTGTATTTATAATATTAGTATGTAAAAAAAATAATGTAATCAGTTCTGTAATAAGTACCGCGTCGGGTGTTGAAAACGCTGACAAAGGCGATTGTTGTTTGACTTATTTTTAATGATGGAACTTTTGTAAAGGGTCTTTTTAGGTGACTGATTTTGCGCTCCTTTGCAAGTGAGGCAATTTTGATTATTGGAGTTATGCAAATTACCGTGCTTAGAGTATGAGAGATCAGTCCTGCTAATTAACTCTTCCAAGATTAAAATATTGGCATTATATTAAATCTCTCATTTCTCAATCTTATACCTGAACATAATGTTTGTGAACGTCACAAATCATAAAATAACAACAATTTATTATGTATTTTGTATGTATTTTTATTATTTATATGTAACTCGTGCATTAGCTGTCCTTGCATTTACGCCCGCGTAAAAATCAGTGTATTTCATTGAAATTTTAATATAAAATTAGTTATTGTGATTTAACCATAAGATATAGAGACATACCGTCGCGGAATTTTTTGTAGTATTTTTGTCAATTACAATTTTTTAGTACTTAAGTGTATCTTTGTTTTTTACAATTAAGTGACCTCTTCAACATAATACATAGAACCGTAATGTACTGTTTACTTAAACCTCCCGAAACTTGCTCTATCTTAGTGTAATAACCAATTTTCCGGAAGAAAGATCTTTGAGTAAAAACCACATAAAAACTGTTCAGTTCATTTTAAACAGACATCACATACCCACAGCTTTTAGGGACTCTGTTTTAATAAGTATAAAAAGATACATATTTGAAATTCGAGTCTTATAGTATTTAGCAAATAATTAGTTAACTAACACACGTTTCAGATGAAAGTTTACAAACACAAGATCGTAGCGCGGTTCGGATTGATGCACATGGTCGGGACTAACCTTAGCGTGTGGCTGAACGTCTTGGTCCAGGAGACAAAACACGAAATTCTAACATTCTACGACCCTGAGAACAAAACTATTGGAATATCTCATCGACTTGGTAAGGACATTTGATATTTTTAAAAGAGGTCTTAGATCTGTGAATATCTATATATCACACAGCTGTTAGAGACAGAAAAATCTATAGAAAATTGAAAGCTTCGAAATCGTTTTATTCAATACATAAAAGGGTACTTCCAAATTTCCTCCATTTACCTTAGAGGTTTAATTTTACGAATACACTTCTGTATCTGGTTAGTATTTCCAGAAGAACGATGGATTGTTTGCGATGTAAGAAATAGATTTAAAGTCGAAAAAGATGGATGGATTGTGTGAAGAATGATATGCATAAAAAAGGAGTAGCGCCAGAATTGACGAACGATAGAGGAGAATAGAATATGAAGACAGATTGTGGCAAACTCCGCTTAGGATAGGATAAGGATAAGCCGAGAATGGATATTAAATTCGAGAGAGACTTGTTAGAACACGTGAGGTTCTCATTCAGACATAGGTTTCTTTGATTACACTTAAATACATGCACACGGGAGATTTGCACAGTAAAGTTTCAAATCTATATTGATAATAATATCATATTCAAATATCGGTTAATTTCCATGGCAGTACTTTAAGATTTTATTTAGATTGGAGAATCAAACAAAAAGAAGTACCTATTAAGTACTATTAAGGGGAGTTTTAATTAATTAATCAATACATCGGTGTTAGATAGTAAAAGAGGTAGCGATAGTACCTTCGTGTTCAGTTAATTGAATTAATCCTGACTGAGCTCTGTGGAACAGTTTGTCACGGAGTGCGCTCCAATGATTTAATTTGTAGTTACGTATATGAGCTACTCAGCTTTAAATGGAGTACCACATTTAATGCAGTGCTTTACTATAGAATCAATATCGGTATTTGCCAATGCGTGGATTATCGACGATGAATACTGAGGTCAATCCTTACCATTATATGAATTGATGGATCATAATCGTCGATTGATTAAAACATTCTCGCAACGTAATCTGTTATATTTCTGCTATTTTATGTAGAATGAGGTTACTAACTACTGTAAGCTAAAAAAGCTGTAGCTTTTTCTAATGAGAAATAGAAGATATATAAATAAAATTATTATAGAAAAAAACAAATTTGTAAAATTGTGTAAATAAATGAAGTTAGTGCGACTATCATGTAGTATTAAGATTTAATGTTAATTTATTGCTTTTAGTTAAAATCAATTGATTGACAAACAATATTTTTATTTATTACAACCAGAACACTGTATTAATGCGTAGTTAGTTAAGAATTATTCTAAGTTATATAAATATTCGGTATCTGCCTATTTATAATCCAATTAACAAATATGCTTGCAATTTTACTAAAAGTTGATTTTGGTATTTGGCTATAATCTGAGTTTACAAAGGTTTACAGGCTTTAGTGATAACTTGAAAGACAGTCGTATCTATGTTTACTAATTGTAAAATACCCTAAATAATTACTTCTACGAATAGATTATCGGGTTCCGTAGCTACCGTCCCATTATTATAAGGCGCAGATAAAACAAAGCGTTTTCCGTTTCCATAAACAGGCCAACCTCATTCTTTATGCACTACCCTAACCGCGTAATTCGTTTTCACGCGAAGCTCTTTGTTTCAATTTATTAACGTTTGACTTGACTTTTATTAACTGCCGTATTTTAAAAATTGCTTGATTGTCGCTTTAAAACGTCAATCATAAGTTAATAAAGACTTATAGATCATTTTTCATTTCATTTACATTTTTATGTTTGACTTGTGTGACTGTGATTTTATTTTTATAAGAAAGAGATTATGGACTGCCTGGCATACAAAATGCGTAAGCCAAATTCTTTTCAAGATGTGTGACAATGTGTGACATTTTTTTGCAAGTAAAATCATAAAGTATTTAAAGTTACAATTTTATTATTTGTGATCGTAGACCAGAAACTATATTACTACAAAAAAATGTACATATTTTAGTGTTTATTTTACTTTATATTTTATTTATATACATTATAACTTTTTGAGTGACCGACTTTCATACAACTTTCAGAGCATAATGCGTAAATATTACAACAGAACTGATAAGAGATTATTAAGTTAATATCCTCACAAATGTACCAATGATAATAAACCAATTCCAATAAGTTTTTTTTTTAATTTGGGTACCCTCGTCTCGTATAGACTTCGTAGTTATGTCAATAGCATTCCTGACAATGTCCTGACCTCGGAAGGAATGATGGCCCAAATACCATTTACGGGGTCGATAGCTGGGGATATCGGAGTATTTCTTACTTAAATGATAAATAAAAATACCTTCCGTATTGAAATTAACATGTTTTATGTACTATGCATTTTAGGTCATCAGCTGAAAAAATATTACATGTGTTTATTGTTGCTTAAAGATCATATCGTAGGTCTAATCTAAGTATGTCTCAGTTTTCCGCATTCGTTTTCCAATAGAAGATAAAAAAGCAAGGCACTGATTAGTCGATTAGATTATTCGTTTAGATTATTAAAAAGAGGCCCGTCTTTAAATATTGTCACATTTTTGATGCGTATTTAAAACTATCTCATCAAATATAAAAAAATAAGAGCTGATATGAATATTAAGTTGCATATAACGAAACTTATTATATATCTCGAATCGGAAATCTATTGCCTTTTGAAAAATATTTATTTTTCATCAATGGTAACGCGTAACTGGTATTAAGTGTCAAACATTGTTTTATTTAGAATTCCCATTTTTTTAAACTATCTCATCAAATAAGTTATTAAGTAACATTTATTTAAGTTATTAAGTAAACTTTAAGTTATTAAGTAATATTTATCTTCGTGTGATCAAATAACTTACAGTCATTACTGTATTTTTATTTTTATTTTATTTTATAAGGAAAACTTACAGCTATTACATTAGATTACAACGAATGAAACAAATTACATTTGTAATTTGTTTCATTCGGATTAAGCATTGCCATAGTAATTTTATATACTATTTTTTTTGTATATTAAATGTATATCTTATCATATACTGTTTTCTAAATATATTTTTTGTCTTTTCAGCATTTCAGAAGGCCTTTGCCTCATTATCAACAGATGTCCCACCTTCACACCCTGCGGCTGCACACTTGCGAGTGCCTCGTGGTCTGAAAGGACCTCACCACATCTTCGAATGTCGCCGAACGAATATCATGGGATCTTTGGTCCAAGACGCTTCGCCATTCCTTTTTCCATGCACAATAGAATACTCCTTGATATGCGCTGCAATTCTTTATGTCATGTGGAAAAATATTTCAAAATATCCATCAAAAAATGTCGCAGAAGCCATAGCTAAAGCTCGTCTTCTAGAAGGACTTGCATATAAGAAGTCACCACATCTGTACAGCGTCGACTGCGCCAGAGCGCATAAAGGCTTATTCTTTGGAATTCTAGTCCTAGTATTGACTATTATATCTCTTATTCTCTTTTTCGTTTTAATATCGAGAAAAGAATACGCTACTCTTGCTGTGGTAGAGGTGAACGTTTGCGAGTTAGCACTTTATGCTATGACAACCTTCGCTAGTTTAGCGGGCATGGTATGCGTACGAAATCTCAAGTACGATGGAACCAGAAATTTGGAGCTCGACAATATTCTTCTCGTAGGAGCACAAACTGGAATGTTTATCTACGGCACGTTTACAATCATTGGAGGACATTTCACGATAGAAAAGAACACAATACTTATATTAATTACGGCTCTATCTTCATTAGTCCAGACGACTTGTCAAACGATGTTCATATTGGACGCCAGCCGAAGATCCGCTAAAACACCGGAGCAATTGAGGAAAAAACCAGGCAGAGAAATAGTTACATTCCTTCTTGTAACTAACCTGGCTATGTGGGCTATCAATACACTGGAGAAATCTCGAGCGGAATCACATCCTGTACAGTTGCATTTCTATGGCTTATGGGCATGGACTATCATAACGCACGTCTCGATGCCTCTGGCGATATTTTATCGGTTCCATTCTACTGTCTGTTTATGTGAAATATGGAAAAGGGCGTACAAAATGAAGCCCGCTTACATGTAGCGAACAACGCTAGAGATCGGGAATGAATCATGTTACATTTGATCTGAACTATGATACTTTGAAAGTAAATATACTTGGAAAGTAGTAGAGTGTCGTAGTATGTTAGTGCCATAAATTATATAAATATCTTTGATAGGTGTTTAAATCCTATTGTGAAGCTGTATTTAACAAATAGTAGGAAACCTAACAACCACTTCGCATTGAGATTTGACATACGATAAACTTTCTTTGTTTTCACATTGACTGCACTGTGCGCTTAGAGTTTCGCTTGTATTTGTTCTGAAGTTGACTGCTCTAATGTTAAGTTATTGTATTTAGATATTTTAATGTGTTATTTATTTGTAGCTTTATATAGCGCTTCAATCGTAGCGACAATCATGTTGATAACTGAATACAGTATTTTTCAACTAGACGGGTTGGATTACATTAATTTTAGCGCTTGATATTTTAAATGTTACTTTTTGTTCAATTGTATTGTTATGATTAGATGAAGAGTAAACTTCTCGTGTTCATTTTGTCAATCCTGTTTAGATAAGTTAGATTAGAATAGTTAAGATAGTAGTATATATTTAGAACTTTGTATTCACATTCCACACTTTTTTATATTAAAGTAAATTCATTGATATCATGCATTCACGATTCAAAGAGAGAGTCTTCCAATAGATTATATTTTATTACCTGCATATATGTTATCGTCTTAATTTTGTTATTATTTTTTGGCAGTAAAACGTCATCTTGTTCATAGCTAATGTAACGAATTGGCTTGACGTTCATTGCCTTAATGTGGAAATTATTTTACCAATATATTTTACGTAGATTCTTATAAACTCATAATATTTATTTATATTAAAGTTTATTTTTTTCAAATAAAACCACATGGTCAATAAAAATATATTTTACATCTATACATGAATAAATTTATTATTATTTCAAATAACGGGAACAATAATAACGACCTAATAATATTTTTTTGAAAATTTTTGTCTATAGAAAAAAAATATTAATAAGACATTTTAAATTTACCCTTAGCCGATCGTCTCGTATAGTCTGATCAGATCTTAGAGATTTTGTAGCGATATTTTTGCGATAATGTAGTGTCAGTATTTTGGATAAATTTTTGGAATTTTAGCAATAGCTACTTACAACGGACCCAGTAGTTAGGCAAACTGAGACACCAAAGTTTTATATAATCTATAGTAAATTTTTGGAGCTTATTACGTAATAGAAAAGTTGAAAGTGATTAAGTTTGGAATTTTTTGAAGCATCAGGTTTGTAGCTAATAGGGTTAGTTAGTACGTCCAGTTTTTTTAATATACTTTTGCTGTGATAGGCAAATTGGATAGTGTTAAAAAGTTTTTATATGTTCAAAGCGTACAAGAATACTTTGCTTCAATAATATACATAATTAATTTGGACATATTTTGTAGTTGACGTTTATCTATTATGTAGAGTATACCTATTATGGGAATACTTGTTCTGAAGTATCTACTGCGATCTACTAACTCAATGTTTAATGCTCAAAATTGTTCTATTCTCGTAGGATGTTTCATAAAGTTGATTGAATAGATTTTAGAAGACATTTTGTCACAACAAGTTCTTATTGTCAAAAATAGTGTCTCAAAATACAAAATATATATGTTTATATTAATAATATAAGTAATATATAGATGTAGATTTAATTGAAAGACATAATAATAATCAAAATCTTGTATTACTCTATCTAATTGTATTTTAAAAAATTTCGCAAATATCTCTATCCTAGTTTAAAACCAAAGCTATTAGAATAAAAACATGAGTTATTTTTTGATTCGCAAATAAAAAAAAATATGAAAGAATATCCTATGTTTTACTTTCTTTGTATCTGAAATCTTTATTTACAATGAAATGTCTATCTAAAATAATTTATTAAGATAATTCTTTTACACAATACGTTTATGCTCAAACTTTATAATTTATTTTTTTAATCTAATACTAAATTAGTGACCACTTATAATATTTAGTCTGCAGATGTTACGTGTAATGGTCAGTAAACTAAAAACATACATACAAATAAAAAGCATAAAGTATTTTAATCAATAAAATGTATTTCATACTATTCCACGGAGTCATAAAGAGTAAAGAGTATTTACATTTACACAAAGTCCTGACTAGTTGTGGACAAATAAGTACATATTTCCTTAATGACATCGTAACGTTTCTGTATACGCAAACTCTTTGTTAATTTTGACATCATCGACTTAAGCAAAGTCTGTTTCATAGGAGGATGAATATACTCGTTTCTAGGATCTCATTAGCGTTTGTAACTCGTTATGTTTGTTTTCACGTAACGATTTTATGATTCATTGATATAAAACATTTTTAATGACAAAAATATATTAAATTGTCACTGTGTTTAGTTATTAAAATTGTAATGAATATATTATAATTGAGTTACTAAAAATATGAATAGTAATGAAAACACAAAGTTTTGACTTCATTCAAATTATTTTTCCCGAGTTACTCTTACAAGGTGCCCTTGCGTAATTGAAAAATATAAAAAACTACCTAGTTCCAAATTGGCTTATATAGTTATAGATTTATTTATTTTATATCTATTCTAGTATTATGATGTTTGTGACGTAGAGGTGCAATTATTTAGTTTATACGTAAGCGAATACATACTAAAGTTTAAACAATTAGGTGTGCGATAACTTCATACAACGATCTTCGCCAAAAGACTACCGTATCCATTAATTTTTTTTTAATCAGACGACATCAGCTAATATAGAAATAAGATTAAAGGAAAGCTCTTGCACACATTTTTATGTAATTATTAAAAGTAAGCAGGCAGGAGTAGTGCATTAAAAAACCAATATAGTGATAAATTTATAACTGTACTAGTTACATTAAAAAACATTACTATAAACTAAAAATTATAACTATACACTTTATTACAATTAATACAGTAGGTATACAGTTATAATTGAAAGAATTAGTTCAGTTTTCTTTGATACTTTATTGAAACATTGAAAAGTATACTGCAGTAACAATTATTACAGATTTTTGCATGTGAAGGTGGAATCTTGCAAGTTAAATTAAACCGACTTCCTGGTGTGCGATTGAGTTGAAATGTTATATACTGGTCCAGTCCCGATAACAATGATGTATTAGCATGCTGCCGTGATTGGCTCCAGACGAGGGAACTCCTTAACAGTTAACAGTAGGGACATGGAATTTCATTAAAAGCTTTTATTCTGTTTAAATTATTTTGAACATAACTTTATATTCTAATCCAGATGTTATAATTAAGACTATAAGGTGTTTTAGCGATGGAATAAATGATCTTGTGTGTTGCTTTTATAGAGTTATTATACATAGTGTGGTACAAAGCCTGTGAGTGCGAGTGTTCAAAAAATAAAAAGAGAAGGACGATGAGAGATCCTTACTAATATTTGTCTTATCACACTTAAAAAAGATTCAAATTCAAAATATTCTTAATTCAAATAAACTTGTAAACAAGTACTTTTAAATCATCAATTCTACTGCTGGTTCGGAAAGCTGTTCCTACCGAGAAGAGCCAGCAACTAACTCGGTGGTTGCTCTTTTAGAAAAAAAATTCTTAACACTATTTACATTAAGTCGTTACTGTCTTGTACAGATTTAAAGAAAGCTATATCCACACATTCTTATCTTTAAGTAATAAATAAATAAATTAAGTAATAATCAACAGTATAGAAGGCTTTCTGTATCAGCCTCTTTTTAACAGTGTTTTTAAACTGCTGTTATAGAGAGAGATAAGTAGACTTACATGCTTTCTCTTTCTTTTCGATCGACCCATTTTAGGCTGGCTTTCCTACTACTATAATAACTCTGTTTGCATCACATTAAATGTATTTATCTTTGCTCCCAACGATTATTAAATTATCCGACATTTGACTGACTCGTTGGCAAAGTTGGCAGTGATTCTGCCATCAGCTCTGCGGGTCGCGGGTTCGATATACGCGTTCGATATATAATAATTTCTATAAACAATTTGTTGGTTCTTCGAGCCTAAGTGTATATTTGTATTTAAAATTATATATGTATATATTTAACAGTTGTCTGTCCATAACACAAGTATTAAGTTACTTTGGAGATGGACGACCGTGTGTGCAAGTGTCCCATATATTTATTTATTTATATTACATTCAGTTTAATCCGAAATAATATAAACTAGATTTTGTTTGCGCTGATTAATTTTAATCAAGACCTGTTCGTTATGCCTTGTATTTTAAGTCCATTACGGTATTATGAAATATTATAAAACTATTTAGTTTAAAGTGATAGTGATACTAGAATAATGTTTTCGATTATATATTTGTATACTATTTATTTGTTTAGGCGAGATTGTGAATAGCTCTAAGAATATCTTCTTGGATGTTTAATGTTTACAAGCAAATAAACTTTCTGAAATTATCTTATAACCGTGTTTATATCTCCAATCTTAAGGTTAAAAAACTAAAACTTCATCATCATCCTCCTGCCCTTATGCCATTCTATGTAGGGTCGGCACAACATGTTATAAACATGTTGTCACATGATTTGGTTACGTATTATACGAACGGCCGCCTGCCTGAAGTCAACTTACCGTAACAACAACTTAGACGTATTTTACAACACCTCGGTAAGAAATGTGGGTGGTCTATTCAGTTTTTCTGTTAAATATGTGTGTCTAATTAATAACTATATTTTATCGGTGAAGAAAAACATCCCGATAAAACCTGCATATCTAGAGAATTATGACATGTGTAACCTACCAATCCACATTGAAGCAATATGTTGGGTGTTAACCTCAACTCTTCTCTCAAAAAATAAGGAGACGAGCCCTATGCCCAGCAATGGTATAGTAACAGACCGTTACTTTTATTTGTACCGAAGACTCAAGTATAGTACATAAACTAATAATTAAATGAATTGAAAACTATTGTTTTATTAAAATAATTTTATTTTAATTTAATATTACAATAAACATAGCCATACAATAACATAGATATACATTCCATTCCTAAAATTTAACAAAAAATAAACCATTAAAAAAGTTTAAATACATTTTCATCTCCGCTGCAACTTCCTCTCGTAAACTTGTTTATAAAAGGTCGCTTTTTGATCAAATTCTTTGAACTTATCAGGTTTTTGAAAGGCAGACAGTAAAGTTCGTAAGTAAAAGCCTATAATTGCAACATAATGAGTCCGTGCTTATGTAAGAGTTGCTTTTTAAGACAAGTCCTTATTCGCGTTTGCATCATACTTTTTATTGCACTTACATCAAAGTCCTCAAAACTACATTAAAGTAAAAGGATTGCGAGAAATAATAATGCATAGTTATCGCTTTAAAGATTATGTTGTATGAAAATAATATTAGAATCTAACAATGTGTGATAATACATCACTTATAAATTACGCACAATTTGTATGTCGCTGCAACAGCGATATCTAGTAACCACTGTTCCAGCGCCATACTATTTGGGATTACGTTAACGCGATCGAGTAGGTTAAAAAAGTCGCACTAAGCACTCTGATTATAAGATCACATTACAAGCCATATCATAATCATTTCATATATTAAGCTGTACTTAGGTAATTCGTGGAGATCTGGTTTATACTCATGTTTATAGCCAATTTTAATTTAAGGTATGATGTAGGTATAAGGTATTATGTTATACTCAAAATTACGTTTGGCTATTTACACGTGTACTTTATGAGGTATAAGAGTTAAGTTTTGGATTAACTGTATGTGTTATAAACTGTTTACGCTATGATATGAAAAACATTTAACCATAATATACGATTTTTACATACTGATTTCATTTATTAATATTTTTTTAAATGAAGATGGAATAATACATAAATTTTCGGTAACTGAGCCTCGCCAAGAAATTTGGTAATGTTGAAAGATAATTACGCTATATTATGGATATTGCACGTTTTATTTTTCATGTCAGTGAGCTGCCATTGAACCTATGGTCAGAAGCGGTAGCGTGTGCAGTTTATATATTCAATCAAAGAACTTCTAGTTAAACTTCAGGTAGGTCACCATATGGCTTATGATCCAGTGGCAATTTATAATTTGCCCCAGGTACTAGTGACCTCTGTGGGTCTACACTGCAATTTTTATCTACAAAAGAGGCAGGACGCTATAAAGATATAAGAGAAATATCCCCCTCAGGCTCAGCCATTGGCCAGAGCATAGGCCAACAGGCCTAAACAAACAACCAGGCCTTCAGGCCTGCGAGGAATGGCCCGGGTAAGGAGGTACGCCTCGAAGCCCGTACCACACCCGTTTTCGGGCGAGTGAGAAGACCCCTGCTGCTGCAGGACGCTGTTGTCCGGCTGCGTGATAGTAACAGTCCAGTAAAGAACAGTTTTTTCACTCACTGCTGCATATTCATTCTAGGATCAAAAATATTTTACATAGTCTCCCTAAAACGTAGAATTGAAGGATATTAAAATAAAATTTGGTTAACTATTGGTTGTGATTGCGTATATTATAGTACACATGTTATTGATTTACTGCTTCTATCTTGAAAGGAACATTTTCTAGATAATGATAATTCGTTCCATCCGAAGATTAAGTTACTTACCCCAAGTATATAGGAAATATGACTTTATTCCTCGAATGGGGCGATATGTAATCTGCATTGGTATTTATTCTTATTGAATGATATTCTAGTTAGCGCAAATATGTCATTCTGCTGTTTTATCATAATAGGGCCGCCTACAAAATTATATAACAACCAAACAAATTGAGATAAAATTCGAACATTGAAATCTCGAGCGCGTAATCTGGTTCTGTTGACCTTATTCCAAACGGTATTGAATGTCGATCAGATAGGGCTGTCAGAGGTAAAATTTAAATTGAATATGTTATGCTTTTTGTCAATTATTATTGAAGAAAAATAAAATTTTATTAGTTAGACATATGTAATCTATTGAGTATTTTAATTTTGTTGTGGATTGTTTATTTCAATAACTCGATGCCCAATAAATGAAAATTTTATTTATTTTATGTTAACTTTCATTATTTTTTTCTTTAACAGATCTCTTGGCACAGTCGAATTTCCACTTAGTTAAATTGTCTCTTCAGGCATTTCTTTGCATTCTTCATGCATTTGGAATTTGAAAAGGGTTGGTTTGGTTCGAAAAAGAAGATTAAAGAAGAAGTAAGTTAAGCAGAGGAGAAGTTATTCACATTTTTTTTGCCTGAATTCATCCTGGGATTCCCTTTCATTCTTCTAAATCTATTTATATGTTATTGTATATGGTGATTTTAAGCGTTGTGCCATTTTTTTTAGATTTTGTGTGCGCGTCCGCCATAAACCATTTAATTAGAGATATGGCAGTGAACTATGTAGCAAATCGTTCGCTAGATGGTGTATATCTCGTGCGTAAGGAGCTACACTTTATATCATCATCATTCACCTACTCTTATCATGTTGTAAACATGTTGTTACATTATTTGGCAAATTTGTTACGACCGGGCGTCTGCCTGATGTTTACCTTAGTCGCTTACCGAGGTCATAAAAGGCTTATTTCTTACCCTAAAGCCTTTTACGACCTCGTTAAGAAATGATGGTGGTCTATTATACTCAGTCGGATACCACATTTTATATGAAATACTTATTCAATCTAATGGACAAAAATAGAAGTTTGTGAAGATTGAATAAATTAAATAGAGCAAAACGTATATTAATTGAAAAATATTATGAATAATGGCAAATTGACACCCCTGTAGAAATCAATGCAAACAGACTTAAGGTGCTACGTGAGCGTATGAATGCATCGCCTACACATGGGAACCTACTCGCTATTATCATTTAAGCCTTGGCTGCGGATTATATCCTTATAGCCATGTCGAGTGCAGTCTATACTTATGCTAATATGGGACCAGGCTTAAGATGGCCGCAGTGCCGGAAACATAAAAATAATGAAGCATATTTCCTCTTATGCGGTAATATAAGTATTATATAATTATCACTCACTCGTCAATTATTTTTATAAACTATTTATTTTCTGTATCTATTTTATTTTTTGCGCTACCGTCGTTGCCATTTTAGACATAATTAAATAAAATTCTCTAAATACAAAAATTATGCAATCAGTAAATTTTCTCTTTTTTGGTATGATCATTGTTTGAAATTAAAGTACTTTATATGTTTTAGTGTGCAGAAAATATTATTTCTCTTTTAAATAGTATATAATTAAGTAAGTACCGCCCTCGCGAAACGATGAAAACCGTAATATAGTCTTTTGATAACCATAAAAATGGTTAAAGTGGGTTAACCTGAAAAGCTAGAAATATGCTGTTGCGGATTTTTATTTAGAACATTTAGAGGGGATCAATTTTGTAATATGTGATTTTTCAATAACTTTCACCGTTTACTCAGTGCGCGCAAGGAAAGCTTTAAATTTTGCCGTTTTCATACTTCAATTACATTCTTAATTCAAATAAACTTGTAAACAAGTACTTTTAAATCATCAATTCTACTGCTGGTTCGGAAAGCTGTTCCTACCGAGAAGAGCCAGCAACTAACTCGGTGGTTGCTCTTTTAGAAATAAAATTCTTAATACTATTTACATTAAGTCGTTACTGTCTTGTACAGATTCAAAGAAAGCTATATCCACACATTCTTATCTTTAAGTAATAAATAAATAAATTAAGTAATCCTCAAAAGTATAGAAGGCTTTCTGTATCAGCCTCTTTTTAACAGTGTTTTTAAACTGCTGTTATAGAGAGAGAGATAAGTAGACTTACATGCTTTCTCTTTCTTTTCGATCGACCCATTTTAGGCTGGCTTTCCTACTACTATAATAACTCTGTTTGCATCATATTAAACTATTTATCTTTGCTCCCAACGATTTTTAAATTATCCGACATTTGACTGCATTTGCTCGTTCATTTTGCGCAGTTGGCTGTGAATCTGCCATCAGCTCTGCGGGTCGCGGTTTCGATTCCCACCGAGGGCCAATAATTTCTATAAACAATTTGTTGGTTCTTCGAGCCTAAGTGTATATTTGTATTTAAGTATGTATTTAAAATTATATATGTATATATTTAACAGTTGTCTGTCCATAACACAAGTATTAAGTTACTTTGGAGATGGACGACCGTGTGTGCAAGTGTCCCATATATTTATTTATTTATATTACATTCAGTTTAATCCGAAATAATATAAACTAGATTTTGTTTGCGCTGATTAATTTTAATCAAGACCTGTTCGTTATGCCTTGTATTTTAAGTCCATTACGGTATTATGAAATATTATAAAACTATTTAGTTTAAAGTGATAGTGATACTAGAATAATGTTTTCGATTATATATTTGTATACTATTTATTTGTTTAGGCGAGATTGTGAATAGCTCTAAGAATATCTTCTTGGATGTTTAATGTTTACAAGCAAATAAACTTTCTGAAATTATCTTATAACCGTGTTTATATCTCCAATCTTAAGGTTAAAAAAACTAAAACTTCATCATCATCCTCCTGCCCTTATGCCGTTCTATGTAGGGTCGGCACAACATGTTATAAACATGTTGTCACATGATTTGGTTACGTATTATACGAACGGCCGCCTGCCTGAAGTCAACTTATCGTAACAACAACTTAGACGTATTTTACGACAACTCGGTAAGAAATGTGGGTGGTCTATTCAGTTTTTCTGTTAAATATGTGTGTCTAATTAATAACTATATTTTATCGGTGAAGAAAAACATCCCGACAAAACCTGCATATCTAGAGAATTATGACATGTGTAACCTACCAATCCACATTGAAGCAATATGTTGGGTGTTAGCCCCAACTCTTCTCTCAAAAAATAAGGAGACGAGCCCTATGCCCAGCAATGGTATAGTAACAGACCGTTACTTTTATTTGTACCGAAGACTCAAGTATAGTACATAAACTAATAATTAAATGAATTGAAAACTATTGTTTTATTAAAATAATTTTATTTCAATTTAATATTACAATAAACATAGCCATACAATAACATAGATATACATTCCATACCTAAAATTTAACAAAAAATAAAGCATTAAAAAAGTTTAATTACATTTTCATCTCCGCTGCAATTTCCTTTTGTAAACTTGTTTATAAAAGGTCGCTTTTTGATCAAATTCTTTGAACTTATCAGGTTTTTGAAAGGCAGACAGTAAAGTTCGTAAGTAAAAGCCTATAATTGCAACATAATGAGTCCGTGCTTATGTAAGAGTTGCTTTTTAAGTCCTTATTCGCGTTTGCGTCATATTCTTTATTGCACTTACATCAAAGTCATCAAAACTACATTAAAGTAAAAGGATTGCAAGAAATAATAATGCAGAGTTGTCGCTTTAAAGATTATTTTGTATGAAAATAATATTTGAATCTAACAATGTGTGATAATACATCACTTATAAGTTACGCATAATTTGTATGTCGCTGCAACAGCGATATCTAGTAACCACTGTTCCAGCGCCATACTATTTAGGATTACGTTAACGCGATCGAGTAGGTTAAAAAAGTCGCACTAAGCACTCTGAATATAAGATCACATTACAAGCCATATCATAATCATTTCATATATTAAACTGTACCTAGGTAATTCGTGGAGATCTGGTTTATACTCATGTTTATAGCCAATTTTAATTCAAGGTATGATGTAGGTATAAGGTATTATGTTATATTCAAAGTTACGTTTGGCTATTTACACGTGTTCTTTATGAGGTATAAGAGTTAAGTTTTCGATAAACTGTATGTGTTATAAACTGTTTACGCTATGATATGAAAAACATTTAACCATAATATACGATTTTTACATACTGATTTCATTTATTAATATTTTTTTAAATGAAAATGGAATAATACATAAATTTTCGGTAACTGAGCCTCGCCAAGACATTTGGTAATGTTGGAAGAGAATTACGCTATATTATGGATATTGCACGTTTGATTTTTCAGGTCAGTGAGCTGCCATTGAACCTATGGGCAGAAGCGGTAGCGTGTGCAGTTTATATATTCAATCAAATAACTTCTAGTTAAACTTCAGGTAGGTCACCATATGGCTTATGATCCAGTGGGAATTTATAATTTGCCCCAGGTACTAGTGACCTCTGTGGGTCTACACTGCAATTTTTATCTACAAAAGAGGCAGGACGCTGTTGTCCGGCTGCGTGATAGTAACAGTCCAGTAAAGAACAGTTTTTTGTACATCACTGCTGCATATTCATTCAAGGATCAAAAATATTTTACACAGTCTCTCTAAAACGTAGAAGTGAAAGATATTAAAAAAAAATTTGGTTAACTATTGGTTGTGATTGCGTATATTATAGTACACATGTTATAGATTTACTGCTTCTATCTTGAAAGGTACATTTTCTAGATAATGATAATTCGTCCCATCCGAAGATTAAGTTACTTCCCCCATGTATATAGAAAATGTGATTTTATTCCTCGAATGGGGCGATATGTAATCTGCATTGGTATTTATTCTTATTGAATGAGATTCTAGTTAGCGCAAATATGTCATTCTGCTGTTTTATCATAATAGGGCCGCCTACAAAATTATATAACAACCAAACAAATTGAGATAAAATTCGAACATTGAAATCTCGAGCGCGTAATCTGGTTCTGTTGACCTTATTCCAAACGTCGATCGAATGTCGATTAGATAGGGCTGTCAGTGGTAAAATTTAAATTGAATATGTTATGCTTTTTGTCAATTATTATTGAAGAAAAATAAAATTTTATTAGTTAGACATATGTAATCTATTGAGTAATTTAATTTTGTTGTGGATTGTTTATTTCAATAACTCGATGCCCAATAAATGAAAATTTTATTTATTTTATGTTAACTTTCATTATTTTTTTCTTTAACAGATCTCTTGGCACAGTCGATTTTCCACTTAGTTGAATTGTCTCTTCAGGCATTTCTTTGCATTCTTCATGCATTTGGAATTTGAAAAGGGTTGGTTTGGTTCGAAAAAGAAGATTAAAGAAGAAGTAAGATAAGCAGAGGAGAAGTTATTCACATTTTTTTTGCCTGAATTCATCCTGGGATTCCCTTTCATTCTTCTAAATCTATTTATATGTTATTGTATATTGTGATTTTATGCGTTGTGCCATTTTTTTTAGATATTGTGTGCGCGTCCGCCATAAACCATTTAATTAGAGATATGGCAGTGAACTGTGTAGCAAATCGTTCGCTAGATGGTGTATATCTCGTGCGTAAGGAGCTACACTTTATATCATCATCATTCACCTACTCTTATCATGTTTTAAACATTTTGTTACATTATTTGGCAATTTTTTTACGACCGGCCGTCTGCCTGATGTTTACCTTAGTCGCTTACCGAGTTCATAAAAGGCTTATTTCTTACCAAGGTCGTAAAAGGCTTTTACGACCTCGGTAAGAAATGATGGTGGTCTATTATACTCAGTCGGATACCACATTTTATATGAAATACTTATTCAATCTAAAGGACAAAAATAGAAGTTTGTGAAGATTGAATAAATTAAATAGAGCAAAACGTATATTAATTGAAAATATGAATAATGGCAAATTGACACCCCTGTAGAAATCAATGCAAACAGACTTAAGGTGCTACGTGAGCGTATGAATGCATCGCCTACACATGGGAACCTACTCGCTATTATCATTTAAGCCTTGGCTGCGGATTATATCCTTATAGCCATGTCGAGTGCAGTCTATACTTATGCTAATATGGGACCAGGCTTAAGATGGCCGCAGTGCCGGAAACATAAAAATAATGAAGCATATTTCCTCTTATGCGGGAATATAAGTATTATATAATTATCACTCACTCGTCAATTATTTTTATAAACTATTTATTTTCTGTATCTATTTTATTTTCTGCGCTACCGTCGTTGTCATTTTAGACATAATTAAATAAAATTCTCTAAATACAAAAATTATGCAATCAGTAAATTTTCTCTTTTTTGGTATGATCATTGTTTGAAATTAAAGTAGTTTATTTGTTTTAGTGTCCAGATAAAAAATCTTATACAAAATCGTATACCCGCTTATTTTCCATTTGGTAAGGAGTAAATAATAGCCAATTTCTCTTTTAAATAGTATGTAACTAAGTAAGTACCGCCCTCGTGAAACGATTAAAACCGTAATATAGTCTTTTGATAACCATAAAAATGGTTAATGTGGGTTAACCTGAAAAGCTAGAAATATGCTGTTGCGGATTTTTATTTAGAACTTTTAGAGGGGATCAATTTTGTAATATGTGATTTTTCAATAACTTTCACCGTTTACTCAGTGCGCGCAAGGAAAGCTTTAAATTTTGCCGTTTTCATACTATTTTTAATTGCCGTTTCTTCCTCTCTTATTCGTCTTAGCGTTATGTTAATGTTAGCGTTTGCCTTCCTCGATAAATGGACTATCTTACACAAAATTTTTCAAATCAGTCCAGTAGTTCTTGAGATTAGCGCTTTCAAACAATCAAACTAACAAACAAACAAACTCTTCAGCTTTATATATTAGTATCGATAACATTCAAAATAAAATTTATTTTTATTATCTACATATTTATTTATGATTAGTTAACTTTAACTTAAAACTTATCAAATATCAAATAACAGCAAGACTGAGATGGAATACACGATCAATACGCGATGTGCAAGGGGTATAGGAAGTGCAATGGCGGTTGCAAGCCGTCGCCATTGAGTCATTAGTTGAACATATATTTGGAGAAGGATTTTTTTTATGATTTTTCTCCTCCGAATCCTCTGAAGCAAAGTTATCTTTTTTATGAGCAACATGAGAGATATTAAAAAATCTATCCGTGTTTTAGTCAAAGAAAAACTTCAAAAATATTATTACAATATAAAGGTAAATTTCGTCACTATCGAAAAGGCGCAGGAAAATCGGGCAGTCCTGAAACCAGAAGTTCCCGGTTCGACTCCAGATGTCTGCAGTCGGATTATTTTTTCCCTTTTTTCAATTTTTACTTTAGGGTGAAAAATAATCGAATAAGAATCCTTTTAGTAACACATCTTATTCGTATCTAACTATGTCTTCTAAAAAAATAATGAGCATTATTTCCGAACTAACTATTTGCTGTAAGCCCTAACGACTTTAGCAGCGTCACAGGGCCAGACCAGCGAGCGCAAAAGCGATATAGTGATTCTCTACTTGAGAATATAAAGAATCTTATATATTATAATTTGTTTTTGATAAATAAATATATCTTATAAATATCTATATATTTATTAGGTAGGATATTTACTCACCCATCTGTCTTAACTCTTTTAAGGTTTTGGCAAAAGAATGAAACAAAATTAAAATTATAATACGTAAACATAACGTTATTTTACCATATCCATTTTCATTAAAGCCGATCGTTATTCTTCGATACGTCTCTGTCGCATAATCTACCCCTCTGTTTTGATTCGGGACACCCCACACCCCAATATTTAAGCTAACTTAACATCTTTATATACCTTATAAAATTCCTCGATTAATAGTTTTGTACAGATCAAGATAATATATTTACGATGGGAAAAGCAACTTTTGAATCAATTTTCTTATTCCGTCTTATCATCTACTAATATGATCGATACATATCTATTCTTTTAATGTCTATCATAACTCAAACAGCCTTGATGTTCTGTTGAAAATTTGATTAGAAAGGTGGTGACCTTAGATAAAAAAGAGGTACTTAGAGTTAGAGGTAGGTAAAGTAGAGGTAGTTCACTGATGGAATTGCTAGTAAAGCCTTTTTCACCTTAATCTTTGACAAATACTGAACCTGCTCTTCCTAAAAATTAAATATTAAGAAGCTTGCCATCATACTCGTAAGCGAATGGAAAAATCAGTGTGCGTAGTGCGAGTTATTTTAACCTACTCGATTGCGTTAGCATAACGCAATTTGTATGGCGCTAGAACAGTAATCACTAGAAGTCTCTGTTGCAGCGTCTTACAAATTGGGGTTACGCTAACGCGATCGAGTCGGTTGAAAAAACTCGCACTAAGCACACAGTTGTATAGTTTGACCTTACCTAATATTAATATCTGCAAGATGTACACATGTAAAGGTACTTTCAAATGCTTCACTCAATTGCTTGTGTATTGTTGGTGGTGGTGGTGGTGCTAGAAATTTTTAAGTGCAAGTGCAAGAGAATCCTACATGTATCAGACACGAAAATGGATAGTACACTACATTTAGCGTTACATATCTATACAAATATATAAAGCTGCAGAGTTTGTTTGTTTGATTGATTGTTTGAACGCGCTAATCTCAGGAACTACTGGACAAATTTGAAAAATAATTTCAGTGTAAGATAGTCCATTTATTGAGGAACGCTAAAAGGCAGCAATAACAAAATAGTGCGAAAACGGCAAAATTTAAAGCATTCCTTGCGTGCACTGTGTAAACGGTAATAGTTATTCAAAAATTATGTATTGCAAAATTGTTCCACTCTAAAAATTCTAAATAAAATTCCGCGACAGCATATGTCCAGCTTTTAAGGTTGACCCACTTGAACCATTTTTATGGTTATCAAAAGACTATATTACGGTTTTTATCTTTCCACACTGGCGATTGCTAGTATTTTATATTTGCTTTATCACGTATTATACCAAAAATAATATCTCTATTATTTTTTGTTAAACTGCATTAACTGTAACTACTCTTCTTCGAAATCAATGTCGGTTTAGCATTAAACAGGCTTCTTTTTTTATTCACTGATATCTATTATTAACTTAATAATAACGCTACAACTTTCCATTTATGATATCTGGGGCGCACGACTACCATTTTATTGGGTTTAATAAACTCAGTATAGACAATTATATATTGCCAACTTAGTAATATAGCCGTTTTTCGCCTAAATATTTTTATATAAATAAGTAAAATTAAATTAAGTGAAATGCTTATGAAAATTATGATGCAATGAAACTTAACGCTTTTTCTTCGAATTAAACATTTAATGTAAAACCATCGGTTTTTTATATTAGATTGGATCGGATTTTGTTAAAGCCTCGATGGTTGAACATTTGGACTTGATCTGCGTCCAGGTTTTTTGGGTTCACACCACAACCAGCATCTTGGGGTTCTCTTTTCTTTAGTTAATCTCAATTATATATAACTTCTCTTGCCTAGCGTACTGTTTAACTTTAAAATATACTTTATACAATATTTAAAATTGGTTTAATAGAATTTATAGTTTCTAAAAATTTAACATAATAATCCGGATGTTAAACGAAAATGTTCAGTTAAAGGACTGTAATTTTTAATCGATAATTTCTGATTCTTATATTTCCTTACATTTCACTTGGATTACTTATTCTATCTATTAAACTAACTAAATTGAACATTTCTCTTCAATAATAACGATGATTAACACAATCGAAATTTTTGTAAATCGTCGTAGAGTCTATTTATTTACCATTTCCACTTTATCTCTATTAGTGGAACACCTTTTATAATGTGCAGTTAATTAAACATTCCTTAGCTATATCAATTACTTCTCGTAGCTACGGCCTTTTCGCTTAAAGCAGTCGTTCATAACGGTAGGTACACCTGATATTAACAAACACACGACGCCTATGACTTACAACCTACATAATATAGTATATGAATCAATTTGGAAAGCAGTAAAATAAAAGTAAAAAGTTTAAATTTCGAACACTAAAAATTTAACAGATATATAATAATATAATATATTTTGTTTTTTTTATTGCATATTTTTATTCACAGTAACAGGCAATAGTATGAAAATTTACGGCGTTTTTACTCTCCATGGGTGAAACTTGAATGGACGAAAATCGATGGGAAATAGAGGGAAGCTATAGCTATGGTTAAATTTTAGTTACGGGAGGAGGGTTCGCGTGTCTGGCTTCCACGGCACAAAGGACCCCATGCTTATAGCTATAGATCTGTTATAACAAATAACGCGAATCAACTGCGAGTTGGCTCCGAGCTTTGGTCTTGAACGCGCGTATGCGCTACGAATTGGAGCGCGCATAAATAATTCTGCGAATTTAAAAATAAATACACTAAATGCGGTCATCGGTCTATGATCTTTTTAAAAGTGTGCCAACCATAGGCAAGTTCGAATGAACATTTTTGTATAGTGAACTCGCGGCTTTACAACATCGTACGGACAATGGGACTTTTCTATTAGTGAGTTTCCAATCGGGAAAATGAAAACGTAAGCATCTTATTAATACTTTTTGATTCAAGATCTTTATATGCATAATTTATTGGCTTTCAGATTGAATGTATTGTAATGTACAGTTTTGTTTTAGCTATTTGTCGTGACTGAGTTTGATTCTAACGCCGTTTTATTGACATGCGTACAAACAACAACCAACTTTTTTATAGTACTTTATGATTTATTTGTATGTACAGTTTACAGCATAAACGTTAAATTTACTTTTGTGATCTGGTATTCTGGGTAACTGATTAAAATAAGAGAAGTTTTTTTTTGTTATTTGTAAATGTTACCAGCTATTTGGGTTACAAATTACTAGTAAACTTGTTAACCCTCCAGCTAAGCTAAATGCATGTATTAGGAATGGTTTCACGTCGGTAGGATGATGACCGGGATTCGAGCCCACGACCTGTCTATCGCAAGTCTGTTGCCCTAACCATTCCGCTACCACTGCTTCTTTTCGGTTTGGTTGGTTAGTTTATCAAAATCCTAATATTTTATACTGTAAGGTTTATTTATTATTGTTTTACACAATTCCTAAACAATATTCAAAAATTTGCTATGGAAAGTAATACAGATGGGAACTATGTCTTACGGTCTTATTATGATATTATGACTCTACTCTTAAGCTCTAATAAAAATTGTTTAATTTATTATTCTTGTTATAAATATCTTATGTAACTGGAGTTTTAGTTTCTAAGTAAGAAATCCATTCGTTTAGCGGTCACTGTAACCACACGCGGTAATTATAAAACAAGATCTGAATACTTGGCGATCATTCTAAATTTCATATCAAGTAGAATTGGTTTTCATGAATATATTGTATTTTTATATCTTCTCCTTTATGATGACATTTGTCCAAATGCTTTTGTAATCTGTACTTCGCGGCGGCTGTATATTAAGTTCTCAGGCAGGTATAATTTTTTGGGACATCAAAAAGTAGTAGAAGTATTCTAACATCTTGCAGTGTTACACTAGAACCTTCTACCAGGTTATAAATGTCTCAGGAAGCCTTTGGACACAGAGCTGTATGAGATCGTATCTAATAATTTAAATTCAAATTCAAAATATTCTTTTATTCAAATAAATTTGTAAACAAGTACTTTTAAATCGTCAAATCTACGGTTGGTTCGGAAAGCTGTTTCTACCGAGAAGAGCCAGAAAGAAACTCGGCGGTTGCTTTTTTAAAAATATAATTCTTATTACTAGTTACATTAGTTATTACTGTCTTGTATAGGGTTGAAGAGTAGCTAGTTCCAGGCATTTTTATCATCTAAGTATTACTCAATAGTATAGTAGGCTTTCTGTATTATCCTTTTATTAATAGTGTTTTTAAACTGCTGTAATGACGAAGCTAAAATTGATTTAGCAATCCTTACATAGAGTTCCTTTAAAATAACCTACGGCCAGGGGTGGTTGTTCATTAGTTGAAAAAGAAGAAAAGAAGTAGTAATTTTGCGATACGTTTTCTAAAAACTTTAGCAAGCAGAAAATTAAGTAGTAATTGTTATTTATTTATAAAAGCTTTACTACTATGCAATTTTCATGGAGTCTTTTTCCTCATGATGGTATGGTATCGTGGCAAAAAAAAATTAGTAATCGTTTCTAGTTCATTGTGTGAGTGGTGGTGTTCTTTAATAAAAGTTTTATAATATTTAACATATCTTTAATGTATAAATTATGAAGGAAGTTACTAGTCATACATGTATAGGAAAATAAATTATCATTTATTTTATAATAGGTTGCTTGATCATTTTCAGACAGGTGATTTTTACTTTATATTATAATTAATACATATCTACATTATTTAGTCTAATTCTTAAGTCTTTTAATATGTACTTATGTTAATAATATAAAAATAATCATTAAATAGGTATATTTGGTAAACACCTAAAAATAGAAATATTTAAAGCTAATTTTAAGAGACATTTTTGCAGCGCTAACATTCGCTAACTCTATGTATCCACATGTAGGGTTGATCTTACGTGAACTATAAATAATTGCATAATTTTTTTTGTTTTTGAGGTCTTCAATTACGATAGATAAAGAATTATTCTATAAATGGTATGTAATATCTTTGAGCGAGGTATTTTAATAAATGAATGAAAAACAAAATTTCTGACCTACTGATATACTATTAATTTTACAGCTTTATTGAAAGTCAATTAATCAAAATAAAATGGTTCGATAAACATGCGTGTAGATAAAACGGTTCTCTCAAATAATGCTAGTGTAGATGTAGACAGGTTTTAATTGACTCATGACCGAATTGCCACTTCGCATTTAAATTGCTTATTGTGATCTCAATTCAAGGTTTGTAGTGCAGGCCTTAGAATATGAATTAATTAGTTATCTTTCGTTTGATCAAGTCTATATTGAAAGCTACCTAGCTAAAATACTAAACTAAATATCTAACTAAAGTCGAGAAGTCAGTTTTTCTAAAAGCTCTTTTTACAGTTTGTTTTGTTTTAATTTTATATATTATAAAAGACGTTCAACATAATGGTAGTATTTTTTGTTAATATTATTAGTTTATTTTTTTTTTTATTTATTTAGTGGATATGTGCCTAGAGGGAGGCCTAAAAAGAGATGGTTGGATTGTGTGAAGTATGATATGCATATAAAAGGAGTGGCGCCAGAGTTGACGAAAGATAGGACAGAATGGAAGAGAAAAACATGTTGTGCCGACCCCACTTAGAGCGGGATAAGAACAGGATGATATATATATATATATTAGTTTATTTCTGAAAATCTTAAACAATTTACCAAGGATAGCTACTAACTATTGAAGAGGTTATAGTTACCAAAACTCTCATATTCATCTTATCTTTTGAATGGTTATGGGTTAAGGCTACATAGATTTTATTTTTATAGAACCTTGATCTCCATCGGGTCACACTATTGTTTTATTAATGTTAACATTATGAAATATGTTTAGTGTTTCAATAAAGCATGAATATTGGTGTTATATTTGCTGACTAGATAGACTAGTTAGATTGCTAACGATCGGTATTTATTTTACAGCTTAGAATACAACTATGTCGCGCTTTAAAACACATATGACGCCATCTGTTTGTAGAGAAAAGAAATTATAATTCATAGTAAAATTGCGATGTATTATAAATAATTCAGTTTCTATAATTGAACTTGTAATTTTAGACAACTATATAATAAATTAGCTATGGTGAGAGAGAGTGGATAATGGTCGGTGGCAGCGTGTAACCTACAAATTGTTGGCACAAAAAAGAAGTAGTTACACGAGGTAGCGAACAACTTGAACTGTAATTGCACGCTTACGATCTAGTTCGATAGTAACACGAGTGTGAAAAGAACGATTCTCTTAACTAGAACATAGAACATAAGACGCTTTTTTTGAATAGCATCTTATGTTGCAAAAACTTTGTTGTAATGTATACACGTAATATGTTTCTTAAATTCAAGGTCCGCGATGTTAGACATGGCTCATTATCCGTGAAGTTCTCACAATTAATTTGCATTGTTTCAAATATATTTATTCGTTGACGCTACGTTTGATATTTCAAATATATATTTTTGGGAGGGAGAAAAGACTTTTTCGCTATTGATTTATTTTATTGCAGGTTTAGAATACTAAATATGAATAACATCAAGATCTTGATGCTTTAGCGGTTGCTAAAATTGTGTATGCGTTTTGTAATTTGAATATTTGCAAATTACATTGGTAGACCACTGTCACATAAAGTGAATAGTATAATTATTTGGTGCTGTCTGTACTTGGCGCAAACACTTTATATATAATGTGTTTGCGCCAAGTACACATCGTTAGTCAAGCGATTCTGGTTAGTTGTATGTAACATACAGATCACATATAAGCAATTCGAATCGCTTGCAGGAGATTCGCTTGCAGAAGAGACGTTTACAGGAGAATTGCTTGCCGGAAAATCGCTTGCAGGAGATTCGCTTGCAGAAGAGTCGTTTGTAGGAGAATTGCTTGCCGGAAAATCGCTTGCAAGAGATTCGCTTGCAGAAGAGTCGTTTGCAGGAGAATTGCTTACAGGAGAATCGCTTGCAGGAGATTCGCTTGCAGAAGAGTCGTTTGGAGGATAGTTGCTTGCAAGAGAATCGCTTGAAATATGATAGAATCTAAGTATAAAAATAATTACAAGAAGAAACTCGTTGCCATAATCAAATTCAGTGTAAATACTACCATACGTATACTATAGAAAGTGACATATAGCACTGAACTGTCAGGTCATAAAACATATGAGGGTATACATATATATACTATGATAATCTATTATTATGTAGTTACTTACCAGTAATGGAGAAATATTTAAGAAATTTTAAATGCTAATAGCTGTCTCACTGCAACATACAGAGAGTTTCGTAACGATCTAGCACAAAAAGTTTCTTCAAATTTATTCTAAAGTAAATATTAGGTGCGATAACATGGTATAAATCTTTTGTTGATAGGTTGACCATTGACCATGATACAGCTAAAATATATTTTTAGTAGTTCTAATGAACAGGCGAATATAGATTCAAGTTATTTTTAGATTCCTTCTTTTAAATTTAAATAAAAACCTTTTAGCTAAAAGTATAATTTAAAATTCAATAGTATTCATAAAGTTGAAATAGTTTAAACGATTAGTACAAATATGATCAGGTGCAAAAATATATTTATAGGACGTATAACAAGTACACAGAATTGAAACCTATGTGTGGGTCGTTCGGTTTATCATTATCTGCCATTTGTTTGCGGTTTTAGATCAGTTACTCCTTGGGGGTTATCAGTTCCTATACACGTATTATATTATATCAATCATGTATTCAGTATGATACTAATTTTATTCATGTATGGTTAAAATTAGGATGTTTGATATAATAGTTTCAGATTTTTCTAGGACATTTCAATGAGTGATCTTCATTAAAAAGAAATTGAAATCGGTTTTCTTGAAATTCCATGACTGTGTACATATAATTGAGAAGTTCTAAAAAAGATAATATTAAATTAAATACCTTAGTCGCTCTTTACGTCACCTTGTTCAAAAATGAGGGTGGTCTATTCTACTCAGCCGAATACCACACGGCTAGATATGCAGTTACAATAAAATTAATTAACGAAATGTGGGACTTGTAAAAACAACGTAAAACTGGTATAACATGTTTGCGGGAATATACCAACCTAATGCTAAAATACATCTTAATTAGTATTGCTATCAAGGCCACAGATTCATGGCCTGGCTGACCGTGACTAGTGACATAATAAACACTAAAATGTTTATATTAATAGTTAAAGCCGTGTGGTATCCGGCTGAATAGAATAGTACCACCCTCTTTTCTTACAGAGGTGTCGTAAAAGGCGACTAAGGTAAGTTGACTCACCGTGTGGTATCCGGTTAAGTAGAATAGACCACCCTCTTTCTTATCAAGGTGTCGTAAAATACGACTGAGATAAGTTGACGTCAGGTAGGCGGCCAGTCGTAAAACACGTAGCCAAATCATATGACAAAAAGTTTATAACATGTTGTGCCGACCCCACTCAGAGTGGGATAAGGGCAGGAAAATGATGTATGATTATATTAATAGTTCGAATTGTAATTGATTAAAGATATAACTCTTGTATTCGTAATCATTTTATAAGCTGACTTAGTTACCTGACTAAATGAATTAAGTTTGTCATTAGGAATTGATTCTATTTTCTATATTCTAAGGTTTAAATAAAGCGCGTAAATGATAAAAATAAATAAAACATTTTTTTTATTAAGAATTGAAGTAAGTATTGAGTTTAGAAAGCTTAAATAATACTCTATTAACTAATAATTTCATTTGATACTAAAAGTTCTGAAGCCCATTTTCTGCAAGGCCCTTTTTTATATTTTAACCTTGTATGTAGTTTTTCGAATCGTTACCCCATTATTTCCACCTCGTTTAATTCAATACTGTTTGGTCATGTTTCAAGTTAAAATAGAGAAATCTGCAATATTTATTTACGGAAACTTGCGTGTACATTTACCGGCCGAGTCTTAAATTATTTGAGCATTAAATTCTATAGTAACCTTGATGTGGCAATTTAAATTTAAGGCCAATATTACGGCCTTTCGCTCGACTGCAATAACGCTTAACCATAATGTTAATGGATACGCCTACAGAAATGATATATGATGATATTGAGTTTTCCTTGATAGTATTTTGTATATAAAAATCACGTGGCATAATCATAGAAGAGTCATAGGCAGACCTATAAATTTTAAGAGGGAGGTTGAACTTCGTATACTTATATTTGTCTAATCACACATAAAAAAGAGAGACAGATATATATAGTCTCATATACTTTCTCTTATTCTCTCTCTTTAATCTCTCTATGGTAATAGGCCTTAGTTTAGCCTGCTTACTCTAGTTTAATAACTCTATTGGCATAATACATGTAGTTTAATAGGCAAAGGAGGTTTGTCGGGAAATCGCGTCCCTAATTATTTAAAGATGCCCGCTTTTTTGTGATGAAAGTTTGTATTGATCTACATTTAGTAAAAAAGTAAATAACTAGTACATATTCTATAATGGGGTATTATGACTGGGATAAAATGTTACATAGTCCTTCAGGTTTTGTCTACAACCTGTCTTAATATCATAAATCTTTATCGTTTGACTATTATCTTTTTATATTTGAATTTCAAAAGAAATCACATCACATATTTCATCAAAACTAGGTATTACAATAAATGCATTATACACAAAACATGTGTTATGAATTCATTTAGATTCAAAAGTAAAGTAAAAAGTAAATGGAAAGTATCCAACATGAATTGAAGCGAAAATAAATAGTAAAAATAAAATCACTACAATAATATAATAGAGCCTGAAAAATATTTTAAAATTTATACATACCTCTTAGCTTTTGTGGTATAAAATAAATACGAAAATTTGGCCTGCATTTCGTATTTATTACCATAAAAAATATTCTTTGAATGCATTCAGCAAATAATATAATAGATGCTCAGCAGACTACACGTATTCTGGATTTAACAATGAAAAATGAACCTAGTAGTAATGTAATAGGAGTTAAAATGGTAAATCGAAGTTGGTTTTAAATATTATATAAGATCTGCCCCTCATTTACAGTTCAAGTGCGAGGTTGGCGTCTCGCTGTTACTATCGGAGGCGTCTAATTAATCTAGCTTGGAATCGGAGGGTTCTTTGGGGAACGCTTTTTGTTCTCTCCATGTTGACTGCTCTTGTTGATAAATTAGTAAGTGACACGTGGGGAATATGATTCTCAGTGTTGGATAGTAAATGGCGTCCTTACTTCAAAAATAAATATTTAGAAATTTTGATCCTGCTATATTAATATGTCGTTTAATAGTCTAACATAAAATTGTTAGTATGGGTTGGGATGGATTGGTTGGTTGGGTATGAGTTTATTTGTATTGTATGACCTATGCATAGGCACAAAAACGCACTAATTAGTTTGTCACTAAACGACCACTCTCGCCTACGACTTTGGTAATACTGACGTGCTGCGTTTGAGATAGTGTATCATTATAAGGATATTGATTATGTATAATATGTTTTTGTATTTATATAACATTCACAATCACTACAGTTTGTCTAACACAACATTTAAGGGACTTTCCTTGCCATTTTAGCCGAACGACGTTCACAGTTGTTCATACTTCTCTTTAACTTACATGCTATAAATTGCCCTTAACCTTTGCAAAGCCGCAAGTTTCTACTTTCAACGTCTTCTTGCCTTCAATTACTGGATCTATCTATTATACTTTGGAAGTCCTTAGTTTGTATATTTGAACTTCAACTCCCCGATTTATTGAGCTATATGGTAGCCAGAAGCTACGTAGAAGAACCATAATAACCGATTTTGTTTTTGTATCTATCCATTTATTTACGTAAACCTAGGAGCTATACGAATACGATAGAAGGACTATCGCTTTATAGATTCCTTTCCGTGAAGGCTGATGACTATAATGTTAATTTTATCAATGATAAAGCCTGGATTAGAATATCAACTAGAAGTTTCAAAAAGTGACCTAAGTGTTTTCTATTGTTTTTACACACACGCTTAAGATTCATCAGTAGCGTAGGAGGTTATTACAAACGGTACAAACATTGCTTTATAAACTTTTACTCCGATGCGCAGTAAAATCTTTTTGGGTCATCTATTGTGTACCATTTTCAATGCCGTAACAGTTTTAAAGCGCTTTTATAACTTATGGAATAAATTTCAATAGCTTAATAGCGCATAATCTGGCATGGAATATTTTCTTATACTTACTCGTATATCCCATCACAAAAAAGGAATCTATTGTTTTCTGGAATTGTATTTCTTGTTTAATAATTAAAATAACGGCCTTAATTTTAATAAATGTGTTCTATTAGTAATATATATTAGTGGCAATCATAATATGTTAACAAATAAACGGTAAAACATTAAACAAAAAGCTCTGAAGAATTTCAGAGTCATCATTCGATCAAGAAGTAAATGATGGACGGAGACGTTATTAATATATGTATATAAAATAATATGTATATATATATATATATATGTATATATAATATATATATATATATATATATATATATATATATATATATATATATATATATATATATATATATATATATATATATATATATATATATATATATATATATATATATATATATATATATATCATTTTAACATGACAACTTGTTAAAAAATGTTATTGTATAGTAAATGTTATTGTATATGTTAGTGTTATGTAACAAAAAAAACCTTTATATTAAATAAAAATTTAGTTAGATTTATAACTTTTTTAACGCGAATGCAGTCGCGGGTATAACTTTTCGTTGTACTTTTGTCTAGTTTGTTAAGGAATATATATAAAAATATATTCTGGCCATGTATTTAGTAGGGGTTTGGGTTCACTACATACTATAAAACAAAGTCGCTTTCTTAGTCTCTCAATATGTCCCTATAAACGCCTAAATCTTTAAAACTACGCAACAGATTTTGATACAGTTTTTTAAATAGATAGAGTGATTAAAGAGGAAGATTTATATGTATAATAACATTCAATATGGAGTAGATAAATACTGTAACTTTTGAGATTACTAATGTGATGTCGTAAATAATTACATATTTTTCCGCTTACATTGCAAACGCAGGCTGAACCCTATATAAATTATTATATAAATTGGTGCCTTTGTACCATTTGTATGTTGATAAGTGAGGGTGTCCTATTGAGTATTGACACCGCGTAGGGAGCGCTAACGAGGGTCAAAAAACAAAAGCCAACCGTATTCAGTTTTTAGAAAGGAGCACTTGTAAAACATTAAGACTAAACACCCTTTAAAAGTGCTCTACATTAAGCTATCTCTCATTACAGTAACAGTCATCGATCGGCTTTGATGCAACGATAAAAGGCCGTATCAGGCTACAGGTGGCGGTTTCAGTTTTGTCCGGTCATTGACCTCGGGGTGGTTTGCACCCTTGCACTTGCTGCTAGCCAAGGGTGTGCGTTGGAAGCAATTTGATTACGTCGCTCTAGAATTGCGTTACGAGTGTGTAAATGTTAGTTTATATTTGGAATATTAAGAGCCGATTTGAGTTAACTTTAACTTGAAGCCACCATTCTTAATGTTATATTACTTATACCTATCGTATAAGTAAGGGATTTCAAAGAGATCATGTAATTGATTGTAAGTATTCGTAACTAACAATTTTACTAATCTCTAGTATGAATGTTAACTCAAATAAATTTATTTTAAATGTACTCCGTAACAAGAAAATACATTTCAGCAGTTTAAAATTATTCATAACTAGCTGTGCCCGGACTCCGCAGGAATTTAACCGTAATGTACTATTACCGTAAACCTTCCGTAAAAATTACACTATCTTTTAGTAAAAACCGCACAGAAATCCATTTAGTAGATTTTGAGAAAATCAATCCACATTGGAGCCGCGCGGTGGGCTTAGCTCTAACCTTTTGTCCAAATAGAGAGAGAGAAAGCGTTAAGCGTTAAATTAAATTGAAGTAAATAAATAAACATTACAACTAACTACTAATTTTAAAATAACATTGGCCTAGTAACTTATGACTTATATCTCTAATATATTCTACTGTTCTTATCCCACTCTAAGTGGGGTCGTCATTACATCATCATCTCAGACAATGCATATTTTTACTTATTCAATAACACAATTGATAAAACATGAATTTCAATGAGAAATATTGAATGTACATGTATAAATAACCGATAGTTATTGAGACAGACAAGACCGAAAGTCAGTAAAATGATACGTAAAACAAACGATCAAATGAATTGACCGGACAGGCATCATTTGTCAATAACAAATTGTTTGTCAATACGTCTGTACGAGTACTGTAATTTAAGATGATGAATATCTTTAAAAACAACGCGAGTGTGTTGTGCAATACAGTGACAGTGTTTTAAAAATGCTGACGTTTTTTTATTCATTTTTATTGCTTGTTCACATTTCACAAGTTAACTTCCCAGAAACAAATCTTGCTATGACTGATATTAACTATTCATATAAGTAATAAAAATTACTAATACTATGTCATCGACATTACGAATTAATAAATATGTAATCATCATCCTCCTGCCCTTATCCCACTCTAAGTGGGGTCGGCACAACACGTTACTAACATGTTGTCACATGATTTGGCTACGTATTTTACGAACGGCCCCCTGCCTACCATCAACTTACCTTAGTTACGGTTGTACGACTTCTCGGTAAGAAAGAAGGTGGTCTATTTTACTCAACCGGATACCACACAGTGGGTCAACTTACCTTAGTCGCCTTTTACGACACCTCGGTAAGAAATGAGGTTATAGTTTAATATTATAAATGCAAAAATTCATAAATATGTATTGTGGTGGTTTAAAGTAAAAAATAAGGTCACCTCCTAATACTATCCCACTGCTAAACAAATGCCTATTCTTTCCTTTTTGAAGAAAAGAGATAAAGCTTAGACCCACTAAAGTTTCAAAGCGAATTTGTAGGTCGATATCTTAGGAATTGTGTATGCAGGTTTTCTCACGATGTTTTACTTTACCAAAAAGCAAATATAAATATCTCATAGGTGCTTGACCCCTGGAAAGAGTCACATGTTCTCATTATTTTGCTTTTACAGCTAATATCTATAGATATTTCTTCAAAAAATTTCTTATTTATGAAGGTTTTCAATTAAATTTCGTTTCCCTGATATGCCCTTTATGTTTTCCCCTATACAACAATACATAGGTGTGTCATTTATAAACAAGATGGTGCATCACGATAAACGAATATATTAAGGTTAATGTGTGAAATTCAATTTTCGGAAGTGCCCAATTATAGTAACGCATGTATATATATATAACAGTATATGTATTGGATACATTTTGTTAATTTCCTTTGTTCGTAAGTTATTTTGTTCAATATAAGCAACCTATGCTTGTAGTAATTTATCACAACCTAATTTTCTAAAGTCAAAGAGTTTGGCCTATTTGCGTTTGGTAGCGTCCGCTTTCCCAGGCGGCATCTTTAGAAGAATGTTTCCCGATGCTAGTAGAGCTTTTGACCTTTCTGTATTTTTGACACCGGGTTAAACTTTTGCATTAGCCTATATCATCTACGACTAAAAACTATAAGCGCTGAAAATACATTAACTTGAAAAAATGATATGAATGGATGATCTTTTTAAATTATGACAATACCTCGCAAAAGTTTAAATTCAAAACTTTAGCTATATGGCTGACCTGGTTAGTTTTATTCCATAGGTCGGTGTTATGACCCAGTTACGTGTATAGTGGTTGTATGTCGAGGCTGCAATACCTAAATCATTGTTCACGTGTTGTGCTTAACACGGACTGAATTTACCTTCTTTGAACGTCCTATTTAAATTTTATTGCGATTGCAATTGAAATTTTTTTCTGATGGTATGTTCTGATGTGATGAGATGAGTGCCGAGTTTCTTGCTGGTTCTTCTCGGTATATGATTTGTTTTGTGAAATGTGATAATATAATATGTACATATGTATATGATTTTTTAAAAATAAATAACAAGCTCCGCCACAGTTTCGTCCGCTTGGAAATCAGTGTGTCACAAAGTTTTCCCGCGTAAATCTCGAGCCCCTGGAATTCTATTTAACTTTTTTCAAGAATTGCACCGTGTTTTATTAAAAATCATACAAAAATCTGTTCATTTTTGAGAAGATCGATCACATACAAACAGACAGAATTTGGGGACTTTATTTTATACTGTGTATAAACAGAATAGGTTGTATTGGTGCGACTTCGGATTGTAACAGGATCGTATTCCCTCTTCGCCCATAACCATATATGATCGTATAAAGGCAGAGGTTTATTGGGTATGTTATAGTGTATGGAGTAATATCCGGCAGGGCGTGACGGCGTGTTGCATATTGATGTTCAATTGACAGGTCGCATTAGTGTTGTCCCGATTGTATGTGAAATGTTGTGAATCTTTCTTTCATCGTTCGTGAAACTTCTTCCATGTCGTAGGTTAATAAAAACATAAATAAAAGTTTCGATGAAAAAATAGTAAATATAAAGTTTTTATGACCGTACTTAAATTAATAAATAGGTATTTGCTTTTAGATTTAAATCGCTACTCTGTCGCTAGGAAAATATTGTTAATGTAATAGTAAATTGTACAAAACTTTTAAAAAGTGATGGTGTCGTGGTTAAGAAGTGAGCTCTTTACTAATGGCGTTTGGGTTCAAACTCCTGGAAGGTGTACCAAAAATTTGGTGGAATAAAATTATTCTACATATAAGCAGAGTGATGTGTAGTAACATTATATTCTTTTTGCAAAAAAATGGGTGGCTTTTTTTAGCACTGCTGCGCTGTGCAATATTAACAAATGTTTATTTTAACAAACCTTATACGTTAACAAATATTTCTCAAGAAGCGATAATCTAATTTAATGCCATTTATATCACTGATGCAGATTATTAAAAATATATTAATGTCAGTAAAAGAAACATGAAAATGCCAAGTATAAAAATAACTATCATCGCTACTGAATGTATTATTTGGAGCTTAATCAAAGTTCCTTTAAGTTAATTAAAGATGTTATCAAAACACACAGCCAGACAAATTTCATTACGATCACAAAGCGGTCGTTACTCTCGCTTCCGGTGTCGGAGTTGCTTATGTTATTTTGCTTATGCTTTGCTTTTTTAACTACAAATAAATAAAAATGTTCCTGCGAGTAAAGAAAAAAGACTATCACAGAGTTAAGACATGATAAAAACACGATTTAAACAAAAAAATGTTGTCTATGGGTAATTTTATTAATGACTCCTGCTCATAGTAATATATTTTTGTATATATATTTATTTATATTTTTATCTGTATTTATATATTTTTTATTATTATAGTAATAAAAATATTAACTAAATATAATTTAATTCTATGAAGGGATTTCATAATTTAATTAAGCTATTTTTTGAAGCATTATAGACAAACAAATATAGAGATTATTATAATAAAAGTAGTGAAGCTAGCTTTAAATCAAACATATTACAATAAAGAAAAATAAAGAAAGCAAATTAGGGTGACATGTGTCTCTTTATTCTGTGGTATTGGACAAAGATCAAGAAATCATTCGGAAGAAGAAATCATCATTATGAAATCATTATTAACTGTGTCACTGTCACTTAAAGGTCTATAGGTCCTCTACTCTAGTATATAATAATTCTATGAAAAATTAACGGTTAAAAAATCAATCAATGATAATCTGTATTAATCAGAGATGGCTTTTGATATACTCAAGCTCGACCGTTTTTTGTTTTTATAAAAGAAGACTGCGTGACTTTGCAGAATCCATGTAATTTAAGGACAGACAGGATTATTTTGCTTTATTGTAAGAAAAATTATATAAGATTACATATTGGATGCGTCACCGATCGTCCCATGATCCTTGAGTATAATTAACTATGGATTTCCTTTGCCATTGTGTTCGATATAATAGATTATGTACCGAAGATGACATACCTCATCTAATCTTCATAAAATTAAATTATATTAATGTTATAACCAGTGTTTATGATTATTAATATTAATATCTGGGCGGTAATTTTTTACAAAAAAAAACTTTCAATAAAGAAAAAACAATTATTTAGTTGGGATCGATCCTTGGCATTCACATTGCTCGAGGCTGCCCGTTAACCGAATAAGCTACGTCGACTTGACAGTTGATGGCGAAAATTCAATTCAATATTAATGTTAGTGTTTTTTAATGCGCAAAAATAGGGATAAAACATAATTTTTTTTACATAAAACCTAGCTAGATCAATTTTTCTCCCCCAAAATCTCCTACATGCTGAATTTCAGGAAAATCGTTGGAGCCGTTTCCGGGATTCGGAAAATATATATATATATACAAGATTAACTCATTTAAATATTAAAGATACTGTACCTGTTTATGTACTTAAAGCTTAAGTTTCTACTAGAAACTTGGTATTATGTAACTTGGTAACTGAAATCATCTGCATTCTCCTGTCCTTATCCCACTCTAAGTAGGGGTCGGCACAACATGTTACAAACATGTTGGTACATGATTTGTTCACGTATTTTACGGCGGGCCGCCTGCTTGACGTCAACTTACCTTAGTCGTATTTTACGACACCTCGATCAGAAATAGGGTGGTCTATTTTACTCAACCGGATACCACACGGTGTGTCAACATACCTTAGTCGCCTTTTACGACACCTCGGTAAGAAATGAGGGTGGTCTATTCTACTCAGCCGGATACCACACGGTGTGTCAACATACCTTAGTCACCTTTTACGACATCTCGGTAAGAAATGAGGGTGGTCTATTCTGCTCAGCCGGACACCACACCGCGAGTCAACTCACGTTAGTCGCCTTTTACGACACCTCGGTAAGAACGCTGCCAGCACTCTTGGGACCATTCCACGGGGGCATGATTTGTATAGTCCTAGGGTGTAAGTAATTTAAGACAGATATAACTTTTACATTTTTGCAGTAAATAAAAAATAATAAAAAGAAGTCTCTCTTTTTATGTGTGATAAGATAAAGATAAGTATGAGTATAATTTTCCCTCTCATTATTTGCGACACTCCCTTACAGACCTGCCTATAACTCCCCTACTAGTATAATAACTATTAATCAAACACGTCTGTATCTCTACGCCTTATCGCAATTAACGTGCATTTCAACCAAAGATGTAAGCGATTGGCTCAAACAATACCATTTTTTCCCTTTAAGCTTATAATTTACAATCTCATATTTAGTAGCGATCTCTATCTGTACTTTATTTAGCGTTATTTTTATAATATAGGTGTATCTGTATACTATACATCACATCTGCCAACTGTATATAACTTATGATTCTGCATTAGGTATATCATAGGAACGGAACAAAGAGTTATGTAGTTATTTCGGGCGCCTAACCGTTGATTCCTCATAACAATGTGGCAAGTGCATTGGCCAGATATGTAAAATATTTACCTTAATATGTACAAATTATAATTTACAGCAATATAACAAGAAAAGGGGTCTGGTCAAGCAACAATAAACTCAAACCATTACGTCTTAGTTGCAACTTAAGAATTAAATTATTTTGCTATGATTCGGGATAAAGTAAAAAGAAAATATTTATAATGCTAATTTATAAATGTAGAATAACTATCGGTTCACTATCACAAACTCTTTTTACAAGAATTTGTGATATTGAACGTGTGTAGTGCGCGTGAATTGTGGTGGCTGTGGTTTGCACATGTATTTTTACGAATTCTGCATGTATCGGGTATGATAACGGATAGCCAACTCTATATTTAGCATAACATATATTTTCTATTTACTGTGTCCCGGATTATCGTAAAATAATATCATTATTACTTTGTATTGTGGATCTCCGCAAAATAACGCCTAATTCTATAAATTATATATTAGATAAGCTTTTGGGATACCTCGAATGTAGAGTTCTATTATATTGTGTTACGCACATACGCGGAATGGCCATTCAGTTAAAAATTAAAAATTAATGTATGTACCTAAATGGTATTTAAACAATTTAGCGCTCTGAAAATATTGATATAACATTCTCACCCGCAATATAAAAATATTCTCCGCTGTACATTATAGATAACACAATGTCATCCGATTTCTAGTATTGCAAGCGTTTTCTTTTCACGCGGGATTGCAACGTTTTTTGCTAACTTTTTTTTCATATATTCTTAGTAAAATTCCTACTATCAGTCTTAAAAGGAGAATTCGCTACGCAAATTCTAAGCACAGGTTTTACAATTATTATGTCTAAGAAAAAACCTTATGATGTCACTTCCGCTAATTGCTATGTTTGCATAAATATATCCATTACCTCAAGCATTCCATGCTGATAATTATGGAAATGCTATTAAATCTCAATTAATAATTACGATTGTTTCCACTACAGAACGATTGTTTTACATGCCTTAAACCGATCTCGGACCTTATATGTCAATGGTGACATCATACATACACAGGTTAAAAGTTGAGTTTCGTAAAGATCCTTTATTCTATTGTATCTGCTATCTATTGTATCTATTTTCATATATTGATATCATTATTTGCTAGTCAATAAGTCATCATCATCATTCTCCTGCCCTTATCCCACTCTAAGTGGGGTCGGCACAACATGTTACAAACATGTTGTCATATGATTTGGCTACGTATTTTACGACCGGCCGCCTGCCTGACGTCAACATACCTTAGTCGTATTTTACGACTCCTCGGTAAGAAAGAGGGTGGTCTATTTTACTCAACCGGATACCACACGGTGGGTCAACTTACCTTAGTCGCCTTTTACGACACCTCGGTAAAAAATGAGGGTGGTCTATTCTACTCAGCCGGATACCACACGGCGGGTCGACTTACCTTAGTCGCCTTTTACGACACCTCGGTAAGAAATGAGGGTGGTACTATTCTATTCAGCCGGATACCACACGGCGTATTTGCTAGTCAATAAGTATAGACGTAAAAAGAAAAAAATATATGGGACAATTACTCACACGGTCGTCCATCTCCAAAGTTAGTAAACTAATACTTGTCTTATGGGTGACAGACAACTGGTAAATATATCGCCCCATCCAAAGAATAAAGTCAAATTTTCCTATGCTTATACATAGGACATGCAACTCTATTATTCGGATGATGCGAATCGTTTTTATATACATATAGGTATAGTACTTTTTTTTAATAAATATTTGAAAACATATACACTCGAATAATCAACATATTTTATTTACAAAATGTTGGTCCTCGGCGAGAATGGAACCCGTGAATTCCGAGTGGAAGGCAGGGTCACTGCAACCCGCGCCACCCGCGCTAACTGTCAACGGCAAATTATAGCTTATTTTGCTAGCGCATTTGAATCGTCATCTCTATTGATGGTCGGAAAGGTGTTCATACCAAGAAGAGCCAGAAAGAAACTCGGCAGTTACTCTTTTCAAAATACAGTTCTTATTATTAAAAAATAATAATAAGTAAATAAATATATAGGACACTTACTTACACGGTCGACCATCCCCAAAGTAACTTACTAAATTGTGTGTAAATGTCCCATATATTTATTATTACTATTAAGTAATAATAAATATATGGGACATTTACACACACGGTCGTCTGTCTCCAAAGTAACTTAATTCTTGTGTTATGGTAGACAGACAACTGGTGAATATATACTTATATATTTTTCAAATACATACTTAAATACAAATATACACCCAGGCTCAAAGACCGACAGTTTCATTTTAAAGAAAATGTTTGTCCTCGGCGGGAATCGAACCCGCGACCCGTGGAGCCGAAGGCAGGGTCACTACCCACTGCTCCAACGAGCCAGTAGTTACAGTTAAGTGTGCCATATATATATATATATATATATATTTATTTATTTATTTACCGACATATCTCTGTCATCTATGTATCAACAGTGTAGCAGGCTTTCTGTATCAGCCTCCCTTTAACAGTGTTTTTAAATTGCGGCATGAAACAACTACCTAGTTGGAATTCTATAATATGTGCTTTTATAATGTGTGACTTTTTTCAAAATAAGCAAAACCGTTTTACCGCTTATACAGTCGGTCACGTTTCATGTTGAGAAACTTTGTTTTTATATCTGCCGACATCGGTCAATGGGTTTATATGGCCCGAAAGCATAAATGTGAGGCAGTGAGGTAATGTATAGAGATAAAAATGGAGGTTCCTGGTAAAAGTGTTTGGAAATAGATGGAAGTTGGGATTGGAACTTGATTTGTAGATTGTAGTTATGTTCCGAGTACGTAAGTGTTTGCATATGCAGTCATGAAGTGTTTAATGTACTTTGGCGACGGCAATGGATTTGATATACAGATTTTTTTTATATTACATCCCCCGTGTGGTATCCGGCTGTGTAGAATAGACCACCTTCACTTCTTTCTGAGGTGTAAAAGGCAACTAAAGTAAGTTGACGACAGGTAGGTGGCCATTCGTAAAATAACTAGCCAAATAATCTAATAACGTGTTTAAAACATGTTGCGCCGACCGATAAAAGTAGAAGAATGATGATTTTTTTTATTAAATGACAGTTACTTATTGGATTAGTTAATTCTTTGATTTGATTTATTATTTGTAACTGGCAATATTTTATTAAAAACAAACACTAGAATTATTGCCCGTTGAATTGCAAAAATAAGTAAACACTTAATCGATATTTTGTATGAGATTTTAGAAAGTTCAATACCAGAAATGTCGATAAAGTAACAAATTTTGAGGAGACATCAATTCTGGTTAAAAATATAGTAATTGAATTATTAAAAGAAATAAATCTCAACTAAATCGATTACTATTTTGATCAAGCCAAATATATGACAATGTTAATTTTAGATTCAGTATGATTGTAACAGTTTTCAATTTTTCATCGCATTTGGATTTTATATTCACTGAAATTGATAAGAATTATTACGTATTATAGCAAAATAATATCATTATTGCTTTTGTATTATGGATCTCCACAAAATCATGCCTAATTATACTTTGTACGTCGCATTACGATACGTAAATTAGCCAAAGTGTAAAGAGTCCGTGTTGCGTGTATAACCAACATTGAAGAGTTAACGTGTACCTAATTAGGTTTAAACTATAACCTTGAAGCGCAGGCATAAACTATTAATAAAATACAATCAATAAATTAAGTGAAGAAACTGTACAAACCAAAAATCGAAATAACAAGTGTATAAATGAATATTTTAAGTCATACATTTATTTAGTTTCATCAATCTCCTGCCCATATCCCACTCTAAGTGGGGTCGGCACAACATGTTATAAACATGTTTTCACTTGATTTGGTTAAGTATTTTCGCATGCCTGACGTCAACTTACCTTAGTCGCCTTTAGCGACATCCACATGATCCATTCTACTCAGCCGGATACCACACGGCGAGTCAACTTACCATAGTCGCCATTTACGAAACCTCGGTAAGAAATGAGAGTGGTCTATTCTACTCAGCCGGATACCATACGTATCTTTAACATGAATTGAATAAACATATATATTTGTATTGTTTATTCAATTAATAGTTACTAAACATAACTTAATTGAAAATAATAATTAAACATAAATCTTTATAAAAAACAGAGACAAATTAAACAAACTAATAATGATATTCATAGAATAGTCAAAATTACTCACATGGCGAATCATATCGTGGTGTTGATGTGCGGGATATATAATACGATAAATCAATTCTCGTTAGGACCCTATGGTGTTAGAGTTAGTTGTGACGATATCTCAGCAGTACCATACACTATGCCTTCCCAATGCGGAATCGTGGGTTACACAAATCCTCAGAATTCTCTAGAGATAGGCGGATTTTTCACGAAATTTTCGCTCACCAAGAACATGTTATAATTCGTTAATATCAATATCTATAAGGCACTAAAGTTTGTTTGTTCAGGGTTTGAACCTGTCACAGTTCGGCAATAACAGCTTTTTTGCGATTTAATAAACGCAATTAGTAAGTCAAAAACGTGCAAAAATCTTCCAAACGCTATGCACCTGCACATTCAGGATGTTAATACGGCAGGTGAAAATGTGCAGCTGCGAACCAATAATATAAACAAAACAAAACATTGCAAGCAGCGAAAATTTAGCGAGCATGAATGCTTTAAACATAGCAATTGATATTTTAATGGTGTCAGAAGTATGTACAGAAAATAACATTTTATTGGACAAAACTTCGATTAATAAATGTTAGACCTTATTAGTAATGAATTTTTTGTATAGAGCCTCTAAGTTATTGGTGCCAATTTCAATTTAAAATTGGAATAGATTCAAAAGTAATAATAAAATTGTTTTGCTATAATCCGCGATACACGCTAATAAATTTGTCGCGGATTACAGCAAAATAATATTATTATTTATAAAGTAATAATAATATTATTACTTTTATATTATAGATCTCCGCTAAGTTACGCCTGATTCTATAAATTATTGGAAAATATTCAGTGCCCGAGCTTGGAATTAAATAATGAATTTCGCATATGTTTCGAATAAGTTTTAAACATTTCGTAACATGATTTAGGTATTTTACGCTTAGCCTACCTGACGCCAACTTACCTTAGTCGCCTTATATACGACACGTCGGTAAGAAATGAGGGTGGTCATATCAACTCAGCCGGATACGACACGCCGGTTTAACTTACCTTAGTCGAATTTTACGACACCTCGGTAAGCAATTAGGATGGTCTACTCTCTTCAGTCGATACCACATGGAGGAAATAAACCAGTCTACATCATTATTTACTAGCTTTTACCCACGACTTCATTTACGTGGCCAGTTATCCTGGTCGATAATAGATGGCGTTATAGAATTAACAGGATTTCTATATTATTCCGGTGTATAAGGAATAATTTGCGAAATTTTATCGATATTGGTTCAGCGGATTCGCCTTGAAAGAGTAACAAACATACATCCATACTCACAAACTTTCAAATTTATAATATTAGTTGGATAGGATTATTATATCGTCTGTTATATTTAACGACCGCGTAAATACCTAAATGTATCGGTAATTCAATATTCCTAATTATTTTCATACAACGAGAGGTTTCGTTAATGGCTAGTACCACCGCCAAAGCTGTATAAATTATTACCATTACGGACAGTATTATATTATTGAGCAATAATTAAGAGGTGTGGTTTCAGTGTAGCGTACAATAAACATCCATCTTACCATTAGTTGTGACAGTGATCAAGCACTTACGTGTCGTCATAAAGCACTGATAGCTTTGTTACCGGACTGCTTTTACGTCATTAACATTACCGTAATATTTACCGTTAACATCTCCGTTAAAACGAATTCCCAAAACTAGAACGTAGTTTTAAATTTACAAAGTCGCTACAAACTAGTGATTTTTATTTCATTGAGGGCTTTGTGATATGTAGCCATGACGAAACTATGGGACAATCGGAACCCCACACACCGCCCCCATCTGTTTCCTATGGAGCTTTACGTCTTACATCCGATGACATTAACGTGGACTTATTTGTATTAAAACAGATAAGTCCACGTAATGTTAACATTAAAATAAAATTATCCTAATAAGAAACAATAAAATATTTCTAAATATATATAATTAAAAATAGAAACATTAAAATAAATACGTCAATCTCTTATACATAAAATGTAATGAATAACAGATTGATGTATGTTTTTACTTTATTATTATATTTTATCAGAGCAATTCCATTGTATACTATAATTCTGAAGTCATGAATATACTGCATTTGTATACTTATTATAAAGTCTCCAAAATTTGTCTATCTGGATGCGGTAAATTTTTTCAAAATCTAACGATTTTTTTATATGATTTTTTAATAAGATATAGTGAAATTCTTTCGGAAGGTCGCACGGTTGTATAAAAACTCGCCTGGGAGGTTTACTCGCGTGCGCCGCGTTAACGAGCAAAGATACACTAAAGTTATGTTTTAGAGAATAGAATCTACAAAAATACTTCAAATAAAGTCCGCGACAGCATGTCTCTATCTCTTATAGTTAAATCACAATAACTACTTTTTCATCAAAGTTATCAGAATTTTAATTCGGGAAAAATTTTGTGACAGTGATGTCCACGCGGGCGTAGCCGCTTGTTTTTCATACACTCTACACTTAGCATTACATATATTTTCTTTTCTCGCGGATTACAGCAAAATAATATTTTCATTACTTTTTATAAATTATGTAATGCCATTCTAAAATTTTCTCGTAATATCCACATTTAACTAGCGTCTAGACTAAAAAGGCAACGCCTCACGGAGCCGACGTCGGACGAAAGTTTACGTTGTTTTTTATTCTGTCCCGCTTACTCTAACAAAAACAGTAAGCTCGAGCTTCAAAGTTCTCATAAACATAGTCGTAAGTCGTAACACAACCGTGTTTTAGTTCGTGTTTGTTATTAAATATTGTGAACATTGTTGCGATTTATTTTGTTTATAAATAACATTTCGTATTATTTCTGTTTTATGTAATGACGTGTAAACATTGTGCGTGTTATTGGTAACGTTTGTGGTTATAGTTTAACGCGGTTCGCCGAACGCTTTTGGAACGAAACAGTAATTAAGCTGGCACGATGTAAGTAAAATTTTAATTTATATAGGTGAAAGAATTGAGAACCTATTACTTGTTAGAATTATTACATATTTATTATGTAATAAATGTAAAACGATATAAATGAAAATATTTTGAGCCTGCCATCATTTATATTGTCATAAAAATATATAATTAATATTTATTAAGTTATAACAAAATTATAAAAGATTCTTTTCTTTCAGTTACATTTCATTATTATCATTATTGGGGATTAATGATTTATAATTAATACGATAAATAATTTTAAAATAATATATTATATCAAATACATTATGAATTGAAAGGCATAGGCCTGTTCTCTTCTCTTATATAGATAGTGTTGCTAGACCCACTACACTAATACTAATATTGTTAGGTTGATCATCATGAATATATTTTACAACAAAGAAAGTCGTGTAATATATTGTAAATATCAATTAGGACCATTAAAAAACACTGCTTTATAGGGAACTAAGTATATGTTATAATTAGTTTAGGATGAGTGAAGTTATGGTCCCACAGATTCTCAAAATCGGAAACCCATTGTGCGCAGCTAAAAACGTAGCTATATGTTGTTGAGAACAGATAACCTTAAAAAGCTTACAGAGGACCTAAGATCGTGTAACGTGGAATGTCAGTATTGAATATTCAACTGTAGAAATAAAAGATCGTAAACTTTGATTTAAAGTCAGAACTTTTAATCCCTTAAGTGTTGTGTAGGTAACAGAGTCACTTACAGTAAAAAATATATAATATAATAAATATATAGACTAGCGCTGTATAAAGCACAAGTCCGGCCTCACATGGAGTACTGTTCTCATCTCTGGGCTGGTGCACCCCAATACCAACTTAAGCCATTCGATCGCATACAGCGCAGAGCAGCTCGTATTATTGGGGATAAGGCGGTTAGCAAACAACTGGACTGTTTGGCGATGCGTAGAAACGTATCATCACTATGCGTTTTCTACCGCATCTTCCACGGAGAGTGTTCCACCGAACTGCATGACCTGATTCCTGCCGCTAAATTCCATAACCGCACTGTACGTCACAGGTTAAAATACCATCCTCACCATCTGGATGCTTGGCGATCCACCACAGTGCGTTTTTCAAATAATTTTATTCCGCGCACCACCATTTTATGGAACGATCTCCCTTTGGCAGTGTTTCCAGATCGGTACGACATAAATACCTTCAAAAAACGTGTTTTCCACTTTTTTAAAGGACGGCAACGCACTCGCTCTGCGAGAGGTCGTGGGCGGCGGTGATTACTTTTAGATAAACCGCATGCTCGTTTGCCATCCTATACCATAAAAAAAAAAAAAAAAAAAAAAAAAAATATAGTAAAAAATGACACTGTGTCATATTCAGCCTACCATAATAATCTGGTTGTATATAGAATTATTATCTATGATTAAATTTGTTTAAATACATAAATGTATGTGAAGCGTGCAAATACAAAAAGTTTATAATATTATTTAAATGCAGAGTCACATATAGGTAGGACACGAGATTATAAAAACAGCGTTATACAAATATTTTCTAAGCAATAACCAGTTCTTCACAGTAGGTGCTATGTTCCGAATCAGTGTTATATTTAATACTAGCGGCCTACCCTGCTTCGCACGGGTATAAAATACCTAGCCTAGGTCACTCAGTGAAAAAAATGATTAAAATCGATCCAGTAGTTTTGATTTATTCATTACTGCCCATGGCCCGCAAGCGTTAAATTTGGATAAAAACAATTCCCTCTCCCTATACCGAAAAGATTTCCTGCTATCTTTGGAATGTCTAAATTCATATACTACATATCTACATTTTACATTTTTCCCTATATATTTTATGTTTAAAATTAATTACAGAATGTCTTTATATACAACATTCATAGCTTTGTTATCATTAGACAATACAAACATGTTTTCTTTAGAGGTTACTTTTAAAAGAGCGACATTTAGTTGCGCGTCCGATCGCTGCTAAATTCGAAGTGCTATAGGGCGAAGCGCGGCCTCCTCCGGGATTTTAAATCTGTGATATCTTCGAAAATGTTCATTTAAATTACATGCTGTAAACGGCCATATTGATCTATATTAAATCAACAATGTATTAACCGTACTTAATTGGATAAGAATTAATGCTATATTGTATAAAAATTGCTTCGAAAATAAGGCATTATTTTTCGTATAAAAGTAAATGACAAAAAATGCTATTGTGGGTTATCCATAAGAGATAGACATATACCATCGCGGACTTTTCTGTAGACCTTTTCAATGTGTACAAATACTTAGTGCATAATTTTGATAAATCTCGTTGGGTTTAGCCTGCGTTTGCAATGTAAGCGGAAAAAAAGTAATTATTTACGACATCACATTAGAAACCTCAAAAATTACAGTATTTCTCTAGTCCATATTGAATGTTATTATACATTTTTCTTGAATCACTCTATCTATTTATTAAAAAAAACCGCATCAAAATCTGTTGCGTAGGGACAAACAAAGAATGTGACTTTGTTTTATACTATGTAGTGATAATCCCTATACCATGATTCAGTATTCACGCGCGATGGCTTATTATTAGCGTATTTCATGTATAACTTTGGTGTTTCTATACCGATTTCAATGATTCTTTTTTTATACAATGGTTAATATTATTCCCTTTTTTATTTAGGGATGACTGAGAGTGATATAAACGTAGGAGTAGACAAATATAACCAGAAAGCTTCGAACTGCTAAGCTCTCGGGAGTTACACGTGTTATTGTGAGTCAACCATAAAAGATAGACATATGCTGTCGTGGGATATTTTTTATATAATTTTAAGGAAAACATTTCCGTCATACATGATTTCTGTGTAGCTTTAACCATCAAGGTTGCACACGCGACGGAAGCTTAAAAAATGGAGTAATTTCTCCCGTTTTCCCGACATTTCCCTTCACTGCTCTGCTCCTATTAATTGCAGCGTGATGAAAAGTATACTATAACCAGCTCAGGAGTATGAAAAATAATTGTACCGAGTTTCGTTAAAATCCGTCGAGTAGTTTTTGTTTCTATAACGGTTATACAGACAGACAGACAGACAAAATTTTTACTGATTGCATTTTTGGCATCAGTATCGATCCCTAATCACCTCCTGATAGTTATTTTGGAAATATATTCCAGTTACAGAATTGACCTCTCTACAGATTTATTATAAGTATAGAAGAAGATATAGAAGATAGAAGATTATATTAAAAATTATTTTTAATACGTAATAAAAAATGTATTAAAATATTTTTTAATACGTTCTTCCTGCCCTTATCCCAGTCCAAGTGGGGCGGCACAACATGTAAACATAAAATGTAAACATGTTGTCGCATAATTTGGCTTGGTAATTTATTTTATTATTATTTTACGACCGGCCACCTGCCTGACATCAACTTATTTTAGTCGTATTTTACGACACCTCGGTAAAAAGAGGGTGGTCTATTCTACACTACCGGATACCACACGGTGGGTCAACTTACTTTAGTCGCCTTTTACGACACTTTGGTAAGACATTAGGGTGGTACTATTCTATTCAGCCGGATACCACACGGCGATTAAAATATCAAAAATATTTTTAATACGTAAAACAGAATTCAAATTGTTTAAGTTATTTCTAAAAAAAAAGCCGCGTTTCCTATTCATATACACATAATTTTGATTTTTTTTTTATTTATTTGAATTTGCTATACCATAAGACCGTCCATGTTCTCTGGACAATAATCAGTCGTGAATTTGACGTTGTAAATTTATATTCCTAGCTTATCTAACGTCTCCTTTTCTCACACTCTCGATGGTGCTTCTTGCTCACGGTTGGCAATTCAGTTATATAAGAACAGGCATCCTCTTCTTGACTTTAACTCCGTCGGAATAATATCGTACCTCGTTAACGAAAGTCGTATTTGACGGTCTTATATTATTTTATATTGAGGTAGTCACGCTTAGCCACACAGTATGGAGGCTAAAGCTTGGTATCATCGTTTCCGTGAGAACCTTTTTATATGGAAATGCACATTGTTTAAAAATTCAAGTCTTTTCATGAACTGCATTTTGAGTTTCGCGGCCGCAAATGTAGAGTATACAGGATTCGAAGTTTTATATCTTGATGGGGATAAATAAATAAGATCGAAAGAGGAAAGAATGCAATTTGAAAACCTAAAAAGTGTGTATATAGTATGTATATATTCTAGAGATGATGACAACACAATACGTTTTTAGTTGAAGGAAGTTGCGATCGGATTCAATTGATATTACGAAATATACAATGCTCTGAAACATTTGTCGAGCTTACATATTCTTTTGTTAGTTTTTAAGATTCTAATCTTTTGTCTACAACTGTATTAATTTCAATGAGCTGCTATTTTCAGATAATTGTTTCTTTTTCTCCCTAGCTTTACTTCAAACTCTTAATGCTTTGTTTCCTATATTATTATGAATCTTGAACTACTCGAGAAATGAAAATCACACCCAGACCTAACGACGTTTATTAACAATTAACAGAGTATTCTTTCCAGAAAGCATTATGTATATGTCTAAAAGAGTCTTAACTACGATAATATTAACCTATATTTGCATTTCCACAACAGCGTAGACTTCACAACTATTGCTAAGCTTTTTCGTAAATGTCACTCTATAAAATTGCATGCATTGATTAAGCGGTTTCTCAAATATGATCCCATAAAGCATGGCTATGACACATCTATTACGGTTGTAGTTCAGAGACACGTGTCGTTGTAATGGTTTGGATGCTGGCCAACGTTTACTCAGCGATAGTATTAGCAGGTATTTAATTTCTTTACCGGAAATTCCTACTGTACTACATTAAAAGTGGAAAGGCAACGGCGCACTGGCAAAGGTGCATACCTGGGCTAGGTACTCAGACGTAGCCGATACGAGCTATTTTTTTTTATTTTTTTCCAGTTGTAAGCGAGTCACGGGGGATTCAAATTAATATTTTTATTAATTTTCGTATTTTGGAGCTCCGAAAAGTAACGACTAATTCTATAGATTATTTACAAAAAACAGGATTTGGGAAAGAACACGCATCTACTTTGGGCTTTACAATCCAACTATCCCGAACTGTGTACAATAATCAATGTAATTGTATAGAACCGGCTATACTCACGTCTTATTCTATCGGGTTAGCCCGACTAGTTTCGAACCCATCCGGGGCACTTATTCATGAGCTCTTTACACGACGTTATCGCGGCGGGAATAAGACGTGAGTATAGCCGGTTCTATACAATAACTACTCACGATAGTTTAAATTTAATAATCAATGTTTTAATTTGTTTATCCTAAAAAATTCGGTCATTTGGTAACCATACTCGTCTAGTTTGGAGGCGGACAATATAATTACCTAGCTATATAACTGTATCTTGAATTTTCTCCATACCTCCGCTTTTCATATAATGCCCATCATTATCTTAATATCTAAGCTTGCTACGAAGGGCTTGTGTGTGGTATTAAGTACAATTATAAACAGGGCTTACAGTTCGTAAAAATGACAACAGAGTATATTGAAAATTATTGAAAACACTACTATTTAAATTTTAATTTAAACTTTTAATTTTGAACTATCGTGAGTAGTAGTCATAGTTTATGTAAAGAAACTGGCTATACTTGCTGGCTTTACTTAATCTATTGGGTTAGCCCGACTATTTTCGAGACAAATTTGCGGCGGGAACTAGACCACCCTTATTTCTTATCGAGGTGTCGTAAAAGGCGACTAAATGAGGTTGACGTCAGGCCCGTCGTAAAATTCCTAGCGAAATCATGTTATTACGAGTAGCATGTTGTGCCGACCCCATTTAGGGGGGGATAAGGGCAGAATGATGATGAAAGAAAAGACTAGATTTTTTAAATTCTATGTATATATGCTTCAAATGTATCTAATGTTATTAAAATTGCTCCAGCAGTTTAGCGTTGAAAGCGAAATGATAGACTTTTGGATTTATAATATTTGTATGGATTTCTATTATAGAATTATTTTGCCAAGCATTCCTAAATTTTTCATCATCTTTCTGCCCTTATCCCACTGTAAGTGCTCTGCACATGTTATGAACATGTTGACACATGATTTGGCTACGGCATTCTATTGGCATTTTACGACCGGCTGCCTGCCTAACATCAACTTTCCTTAGTCGTATTTTACGACACCTTGGTAAGAAATAAAGGTGGTCTCTTCTACTCAGCCGGATACCACACGGTGGGTCGACTTATCTTATTTGCCTTTTACGACACCTCGGTAAGAAATGAGGGTGGTACTATTCTGTTCAGCCGAATACCACTCGGCGTAACAATTTCTACATTATTGTGAGTGTAATTTTAGTTTAATTTTAAACTCTTATCTTTTATAATATTTGACGTAACAATTTGTAGATTTTTGTGTATCATTTTAATTTAATTTAAAATCTTATCTTTTAGAATATTTGACGTAACAATTTCTACATTTTTGTGAATGTCATTTTAGTTTAATTTTAAACTCTTATCTTTTATAATATTTGACGTAACAATTTGTAGATTTTTGTGTGTCATTTTAATTTAATTTAAAATCTTATCTTTTAGAATATTTGACGTAACAATTTCTACATTTTTGTGAATGTCATTTTAGTTTAATTTTAAACTCTTATCTTTTATAATATTTGACGTAACAATTTCTACATTTTTGTGAGTGTAATTTTAATTTAATTTAAAATCTTATCTTTTATAATATTTGACGTAAAAATTTCTACATTTTTGTGAATGTCATTTTAGTTTAATTTTAAACTCTTATCTTTTAGAATATTTGGTGTTCGTGCACAATTGGGCACAGATTTTTATTTCAAGTATTTTCTTTCAAGTGTCGAAAAAATGTCCGTATATCGTATGTTTTCCGGATTAAGCAAGCGCATTAATGAAACGAGGACGGGCAGTCGCCATTACCAGGAAACGAATTGTTTGCCGACGATCGACATTCGTGATTCTTGTTGACTGTTTACGTTTTATAGCCAACTGTACTCTTTATGCGTTCTTGAAATACCTGGAGATAGTTTCTACTCGTAATAAGGCGGTGTGGAGAATGATGCCCCGTTATGTTCAGGCTTTTTTACTTAATACAAAAGTAATGATATAATATTGTGCTATAAACCGTGATAAAAAATATATATAATGCTAAATAATGTGTATTTTCCGTTTTCATATCTCATACATGTAGGTTTCGTAAAAGCACGTGCTATGCCTAGACCAACTAGCACTGCACATATTGACTACCACAATCGCGACAATCGTAGTTGTGAATGTGAGCTCTATTTTTTACTTAAGTACGTAACTTATTTCACAAAGCTTAATAGCATTATTATTGAAGTTTGGAAGTGTTGTAAACCGAAATACAATATAAAAATTAAAATATGTAGATAAATGAAGTCCACAACTGTAGAAAATGACCATTGCACGTTCTTTATAAAGGTTCGAGAACAAGCGAGGGGTGATGTCACCATCTGTTTTGTATGATAGTTCTTACATAGTAAGTAGTTCTACATTTGCTTGTCTTATTCAGCAAAACATCTATAATATTTGCATTCAATGTATACTGAATACAAGATATCGATCATATCATGTTCTACAGATATATTTAATTTCCACAAATTTTAATCGTGTTGAAGCTGATTCTTTGCGCGGAAAAGAAGCCAGCCCTCTAAAGAGGCAATAAACGGATGTGTTCAAAAAAATGACAAATTTTTGCACTTTGACTCCATGGCCCTAGGATCGCAACTGCAAACAGCACATGATAGTATTGAGTAATTATATATTCAAATGCAATAACCATTACTTAAAATAATCTTGGGATAAATTTCCATATTGATTCAAGCTTCCTAGATGATATACTCGAAATAATTAGTAAACAATCTTAATCCAGCATTGTGATGTAACCTGTCATTGGGTAACACGAGGTTAAACTACTTTTTGTTACCAAAGTTGCGCATCTTTAGTGTTGTGAGGTAACAACAGTTCAGTGTATCGCTGGCGCTGAAAGGCGTACGGTTGAATAGTGGCCCAGCCCGCACCGCTATTTGCAGAACAATATAGGCTTGATGTGCGCATGCCAGTGGGAAAGCGCGGGAGGGAAAACGCGCGAACATCGCAACCGTGCCAGTCTCGGCCCGCGAGCGCGATCGGCCGCGCGCCGAAGCAAGCTAACCACGCTTGCGCCCTGGCGTGCGAGGCACGCCGCGCTCGCCGCGGCGTCACGTTTTCCGAATCGACCGTAGATAACACAGCCGCCGTGACTGAATTTCAGTGTCAAAAGGTTGGTGACCCACAGTGCAGTCCAAAACCCATGTAATACAACTGTGGTAAAGTCCTGTTTTGCTTGCCTCCCTATACGCCCATTCCTTCTTCCGAACCGCGACTTCCTCATGAGACCCAAACGTCAAAGTTATCTTGTAGTAAGACTTTTGGGTATCGTATACAAGTTTACACTAATTGTTGTTTCTTTAGATATAAGTACTACGTAGTTTTAAGAACACCATTTAAAGTAAATAGTAAAATATAATTATTATTGTGCGATATATTGCACTGCACTGGATTATTAATTTAATAGCACAATAAGTTAACAAGATCTAATAGAATTCAATAAATCAATGAAAATTGTGCGGTAGCTGTTTAGTTATTAGCGTACGCAGTTTCCAGGATGACCTCATTTTGCGTAAAGCTTCCGGTTACATTAAAGCGATTTGGGCTGTTCAATAAATTCATAGATCTTGTTCTCTTTTCTTGTTATTCCTAAATTTATATTTTAATTGGGGCGTAGAACGTCACTGGGATGAAAAAAGTAAACGGTCACGACCTAAATGTCAAGTCCTTAAATTAGCTAACATTCAGAACAGGGTAAATATACCACACCAAGGGATATGTCATTGGTCATGTTCAAAAATGTAATGGCTTAATACGAACTACAAACTGATGAGATCATCGCGTTTATTTGAACTAGGGAAATTGTCATCGATATTTATTTAGACAAAGCTCTCATCTTATTACTAGTTGTGTGTAATTTAAAGAATTATATATTTTTTTCGTAATACACTAAATTTAGATCAATATTCTACAATTATTATAAAATTCCCAAAAGGATGTCTGTATGTCATCGATTTTCTTGAAATCTACTAAACAGATCTTTGCACAGTTTTGACAAAAAGATAGTGGAAATCTCAAGAAAGGTTTACTTTAATAGTACATTTTTTACAAACTAATTTCCACGCGAGCGTAGTCGCGGACCTAAGTTCATCATAAATTACCGCTAGTTTTGCAATTATATACATCAGAATTATCAAGGAACAGTTATTTTTAAATCTATCGAGAATTTATCAATTTCATTTGTAGTTTCGTAAAGTGATGATGTAACTGGATATGATCTGTTCTAAATTATAGTCAAACTCTGACTTTATTGGGTGTTTACCAAACTGTTATCCTGTATTAACTCTAATACTTATAAAAGACACAAACATAATTTTTGAACTCCGACGTTACGTTTATACGTTAAATTCGTACCGTATTACAGAGCTTAGCAACTTCTTTGTACTGAAAATGACCCAGCCCACTTGTCACACGAGAAAGCAATTATGCGCTGAGAATCTTATATTTTTGCCGTAAGATTACAGGATTTTAGACACTAGATTACGATGTAATCTCTCAATAAACAGCCGTATTTGTAGATTGTTGGGCTACTTCTTATTGCCTTTTTTATAAATGTCGATGAATTATACGACTTTATGCTATGAGAAAACTTTATTTCTTTCACAATAACCTAGTTCTCAGACCTAAATCGTCATTGTGTGATGCAATATATACACATTTATAGTTTTACACAAACAAAACAATTTTTTGGGATATAATGGGCTATGTGAATAAATACTTATATTACCTGATTTTTTATTTCGGCTAAGGTATACGTATCATTTTAGAATCTAATTTTTTCTTTCTGCCATAACTTTATCCACACTACAAACACGTTGACAGTTTCTAAACCGTTATTGAATTTGTAATTACAATGACTTAAACGTAAAATTTTTAGTCTTATTAATAACATTAATAGACTGAGTTGCATATTAGAATAAGTAACAAAAAGCAAAGTTCTGCGTATGTTTGATGGCATATTCACGTTAAAAAAATTTACGCTGGTTATTAAGTAAATGAATTGGTATTCTATATTTTGACATAAATAAAACCGTTGTCATTTATATTAAAAAAAATTTTTAGGTTTTAATACGGTTTTTTCACCAGTATACAAAATTACAAAATACCCCTAGCTTTCTTCACCCGATACTTATTATGGTAAAGAATGTCTGCCAGGAATCTGTCTTTTGTTTTAATATATGGCATCCCTTTGTTCAACATTGATTCATGGTAGCGATAACGGAGAATTTATGCGATCGTCGTTTTTGTTGATACCATATTTGCATTGGAGTTAATAAATGAATAAAAAATATAGGTATAGGAAAATATAAATTAGCAAGCAATCGAAAGTGAAAAAGAAAAATAAAAACATACATTTTTTAAATTGATTTTTTAAAATTAAAAATAGAGACCGCTACATCTGAATGGTAGAGAGGATAAACTGTTATTAGGCAGTAGATTACGTTTTAGCAAACAGGCGTATCTAATTACAGCAGAAGTTACATGTATGTAAGGTTGTCATAAGTAGTTCTGAATAAGCTGTTTAATTGGAAGAAAATAATATATTTTCAATAGATACTAATAAGTTTTTGAATGAACGATTTTTTATATGTTACTCATATGTTGTTCATGGAAAAAATAATATCTATAGTTTATAGAGGAGGAGCTTATTCGGATTGCTGTTTTAATTTGGGATGAGTTAAGACATCTTATACTATTTATAGAATTAGGCGTTACTTTGCGGAGGCGCTAAAAGAACTTCGTTCGAGTGGATTGTTATTGTGTGATAGGTCGATAATAGATGGCACTTTTCAATGTCATCCTATTCCTGTTGAATTAAAAGGATTTCTATAGCCTATATGCTATTCCGGTGTATACGTGCCAAATTTATATGTGCCAAAATAATTGTGCCAAATTTCATTGATATTGGTTCAAAGGCTTCGCCGTGAAATAGTAAGAAACATACATCCATAATCACAAACTTTTTCATTTTCAATATTAGTAGGAAGTAGGATAGGATCTTTTTCCTTTTTATTATTAGAGAAGGAGGATAGATCAGTTGGGACCGGGCGGATAAAGAAGTGAAAATACCCGGGATTATCCAAGTATTAGGGATAAACTCACCAAAACTGTAGCAATCTTTGATTCTGTTATCTTTACCTGAATACTACGGTTAAAATTGGTACTAGAACTTAGTATTATAATAAAAGCAGCCTTGTTACCTGGATCGATGCTAAATGTGACGTGGGATTAATTAGCAGGCGGAAAAATTGAGGCGTAAACACATTACGCTCTGCTAAGCAAAGCTTCCCTTTGGTCCGGGGAAAATTGTTCACGTTTATTTGTCATGATAAAAAAGTCGTTGAAACTCCAATTCAGAGTTAAATGTTACGCGAAGATATTTTCATGATATTTTAAAACACATTCAACTATATATAATTCTAAGAGGGAGAGAGATTCACCTTTATGATCTTTACTTTTCTTAATAATGCCTACTACTGGTCATTTCGTTAACGATAGTAAAATATAAACCTTAGAATGTCTTATAATTGCGATCATCATATGATGTACTACTTTAATAAACATTATAAATTGGTTATAAGAATTCGTCTTCTCCAGATTTATTGTCACTAGCTGATTAGTGTTATGGTGGTTTACTTATGGTGGTATAATAGCCGTGTGGTATCCGGCTGAGTAGAATAGTACCACCCTCTTTTCTTACCGAGGTGTCGTAAAAGGCGACTAAGGTAAGTCGACCCGCCGTGTGGTATCCGGCTGAGTAGAATAGACCAACCTCATTTCTTACCGAGGTGTCGTAAAAGGCGACTAAGGTAAGATGACCCACCGTGTGGTATCCGGTTTAGTAGAATAGACCAACCTCTTTCTTACCGAGGTGTCGTGAAATACGACAGAGGTAAGTTGACGTTAGGCAGGCGGCCGGTCGTAAAAACGCAGCCAAATCATGTTACAGCATGTTTATAACATGTTGTGCCGACCCCACTTAGAGTGGGATAAGGGCAGGAAGATGATGACTTATGGTGGTATAACAATTTGTAAGCTTAGCCATCTTAACCAGATCAAGAAGAAGTTAGTGAAATAGGAAAGTGTAAAAATCCTAGTTGAACGATCGTAGTATCGTCTCTAGCGAGACAGAAATCATTTCCAGTTTCTAGGGACTTTAGAAGTTTACTTAAAGAGATCTATTCGATCAAAATCCTGAATGTTCAGGCATTCAACTGATAAATCTTATTAAATAAAGTTTTTTTGCAATTATATATAATATGATAATTAAGAATATGCTAACCACATCTGACAGTAAAATATATCTATACTAATATTATAAAGAGGAAAAATTTGTATGTATGTTTGTAATTTTTTCACACAAAAACTACTGGACCCATTTTAAAAATTCTTTCACCATTGGGAAGCTGCGAATTTACTGAGCAACATAGGCTATATTATATTTTCAATAAACATAGGGATCCGTTATAAAAATGTAATAAGGTGTAAAAAAAAAATTACGCGCGTGAAACCGCTAGATATTACTAGTGAAATATAAGATGATTATTTCTTCAAAAATATAAGTCGGTACTTAGATAATTCCAAAAATACAAACACGATATACATATGTATATAAACAAAACTGATATAACTTTTAACAATATTAAAAGTTAATGAAATTATCTTAAATAAACCTGTCTAAATATTACTTAAAAATATAATATTTTACCCCAAAGCAAATGCATTAGTTATGGAATTAAAAACGAGTGTAAGTATGGTTATTTACTAAAAATAACCATACTTACACTCGTTTTTAATTCCTCTCACTACCAAAATGATTCAGCCAAATTACGGAAACACCGTTTAACGTACGCTAGAATTAAAATATTACGAGTTCGACCATGAAATTGTAGCGACGGAAAAATAATGAATATCAAAGTTCCGTAAGCAACAGGCAGTTTCAAAAGCCATGCTGCAAACAAACTCTATAAGTGGAGGCAAGTTTATGTTACCGACAGAAATTGCTTTCAAATCCGCCTTTAGCTGCAGCTCTGCATCCGCTTTTAAAGTAATTTTCGTTTAAAAATTGTGTAATTTTCAAGTGGTCTAGATAGGGAGGAATTACTCGTATAAACGAAATTTTGCAAGTTGCCAAATTTTATTGCGCAAATCAAATATCCTTTTTTAATGGTTAAGAGTTTTAAATTATTTGTGACTATTATTAGAATATTTCTTAAAATATACTAACTTCCTAAAACTTAAATATTTGTTGTCTTTGTATAAATATTACATATGCAATTTTAAATGCGCGAGAGTGACACGAAATACATTAAAGAATCGTGAGATGTATAGAATGTTACATTCAAGGTTACATCATCCTCCTGCCCTTATCCCACTCTAAGTTGTCATATGATTTGGCTACGTATTTTACGACCGGCCGCCTATCTGACGTCAACATAGTCAATAACATACCTTAGTCGTATTTTACGACTCCTCGGTAAGAAAGAGGGTGGTCTATTTTACTCAACCGGATACCACACGGTGGGTCAACTTACCTTAGTCGCCTTTTACGACACCTCGGTAAGAAATGAGGGTGGTACTATTCTATTCAGCCGGATACCACACGGCGTACATTCAAGGTTACAATGAACTATAAAAAATATTTTTTTATATTTCTTATGCAATTCTGCTAGCATGCAAATTCACTGTGGAGGTTTAAAATTACGACACTCGCTATTGTTATTAAAGATGAACCGAAAATGTTCTTAGAAAAAGAATGAATCAATATTTTTTATTCGAAGATGAGTTAGCTGTTTTGGTAGATATTGTGCAATGGTGTATGTAATACTTATTTATTACGTATACTTATTTATTGATGCAAAAAATTTAAACAAGTATTATAAGGAAGAAACACACGGTAAGGACACAAATATAATTCTCAACAAGACAATTATGTGAAAAACCGCTGACCGTGGGTTAATGAGCGTTGAAAAAATATACACGTATAGAATAAATATATATTTTTATCAGTTTAAACATATAATTGTAAGGTTAACAGTTTTTGAACAAATAATTACCAGTTATTTGATTTATAGAAACAGGCATCACTTTGCGGAATTCTATAGTACGGAAGAATTCCACGAACGAAATCGTAATGCATTTCGATTTTGTTTCAAAACGCTAATAAACGCTATGAAACTCTGAAGAGATATTGCTTTAAAATAAAATTAAATATATTATTCATTCTTTCTAGAAGCTATCGCTATGTTATATTAAAATATTACAAAGGAGGATACAAATTTTTTAATAGTTAGTTATATATTTTATCTAAATGTTCATAAGCGCATGTACCTATACCTGTTTACCCGTATCCGTAAATAGCACCTGTGAACCTTTATCTGCTTGAGACATAAAACAGTATCCTTCTATATTCTCCACTTTCAGTAGAAAAGTAATTCTAAAGAGTATTTTACGTTCACCATTCATTTGCTTTTATCGAATATGCAGGTTTCTAAACCGAAAAAGTTTATAAAATCATCATTCTCTTACTCTTATCCCACTCTAAGTGGGGTCGGCACAATATGTCTTCTTCTTCCATTCTCCTCTATCATTCGTCAACTCTGGTGCCACTTCTTTAACATGCATATCATTTTTCACACAATCCATCCATCTTTTTTTCGGCTTCCCCGCAGCCATGCATCCATCCACATTCATATTTAAAACTCTTTTGGTCACATGATTTTCATCTCTCCTCATAATATGACCATACCAACTTAGTCTCTCACTTCTCATCTATTCTGTACTTCCCAACTTTCAGACTTCCCCTAATATACTCATTGCGTATTCTATCAAGTTTTGTCATTTTAAAGTTTATAAAATACTAGACTTATACAGGTTTATAGAATCAGTCTTTAGCTGAGACACGCCTGTGAAATCATCGATGACGACAAAGGTTCGATCATACACCCATTCACGTCTAGGCCAAGCCAACCTCAATGCATATCAAATTTTAACTGCAACTATACAGTGTCATTGCCTGCGATTCCGCTTGTTTGTCATGTTGTGTTATAAAATATTGCAAAATGATGATTATATATATCTGGTTTCAATCATTCTAGTTTGGGATCATTGGAATCTAAATAGATGTTAATTTTTAAATAGGTTAATCGCATTTTTGATTAAATATACTTCCGCAGAAATATAGTTTTGCTTCCTACCTATATATGCTAAATTAATAGTTTATATGTCTGTCCTCCAAAAACACATTATAAATAAGACTCTTAATTATTACGTAAAGCTACGTGGTGACAAATGAATTTATAAAGCCTTAAGTTACCAGAGGATATAGGATACATATAGGGGCTAAGGAAGACTGGGAAGTTAATAAGAGTGATATGTGTCAGACCATCTGTTACACGGACGGGTCTAGACGAGAATCCACCAAGCTGGCAGGAGCTGGTATTATCTACAGCACCCCGTCAAACTCGCACCAGATTTTATATTTGGGCAAATACACAAGCGTCTTCCAGGCCGAAGTGGTGGCTATTATGGAGTGTGCCAGGAAACTAAAAGAATCACGCACAGCACCAAAACACAATATAGTAATATACAGTGACAGTCAAGCTGCATTAAAAGCACTCGACCGTATAGAAACAACTTCAGCTATCGTGAAAGAATGTAAACGAGTACTGAATGAACTAGCTGACTTTGGAGAAGTTACGATTGCATGGGTTCCAGGACACCATGGCCATGCAGGCAATGAAAAAGCTGATGAATTGGCGAGAAAAGGAGCCAGCCAGGCATTTATAGGCCCAGAACCTTTTCTTCCAATTGCAAACACTATAATAAAGCGCGTGATAGATAAAAGAATAGAATTTGAATCGAGTAAAAGATGGAGAAACACAACGTTCAGGCAATCAAAAGTGTTCCTCAAATCTTTCGACACAAAGAAAACAAAACAGCTAATGTCTCACAGCAGGGAAAACGTGGCAATTGTAACAGGCATTACTACTGGGCACTGCCTGTTAAACAGACACCTGTCAATAATGAGAATAAAAGAAGACGCAACGTGCCCAGAGTGTGGAGAGGAAGAAACAAGTCTTCACCTTATGGCTGAGTGCCCTATGTACTCGCTGGTAAGATGGGAGATACTAGGTAAGGATGAAATTGAAGTTGAGGACCTAACAAATATCCCCTTCAAGGATATTATCAGGTTTGTAAAAGCAACAGGTAGGTTGAAGCAGGTGACACTGTCGGGACAGCAGTGAAACCCGTGTCCCAACATGGGGAAATGGGTGGAATAGTCCAGTATAGGAGCTGACCACCCGTCCTGCACCGACAGGCGTCCCCGCAATTAGATAGATAGATAGATAGAAGTTACCAGAGAGAAAATGATTGTATTCATCTCGAGGTTTTGGTAGAGTATTTTAGAATGTAATTAACGAACAAACTTACTCAAATGCTGGTGATAAGAATGAAAATTCAAATAAAGTCAATATAAAGCCATATATAAAATAAAACATTATAAAATATTCATCTTTAAATTTACATAATGCAATACATTTATATTAGTAAGGAATTGAAAGTATGAACAGTTCTCGTAACAAATATACCATCGTTACAATAATAACATATCCGCCTTTACTTTCCACGCTTCATATAATTATCGCATAATACGCTTATATCATGGAATTTGTAGTAAAGTGTATTGAACTTAAATCGGCATACCTGTTGATAGTCAGTCGTCGGGCGATCGGCGATGTATTGAGCTGTGGGCGTTCGTATATACAACGCGCTAATAATGGCTGTTACTTCACACATGACCCAATTTCTTTATAGCTCTTTATATTTTCATTGGTTACTACCGAAGCCGTAAAAATACGAAAATATTTTAACAACTCTATCCGTAACGAGCAGGTGGAGTGTGCTCCACAAAATGTGTTAATTGTTGATGTAGGGACTTTATGATGAACATATATTCCAATCATAATGATCTTATCATAGTAGTTAACGAATAGTATCTTATATTTTTTGAGAAATAAAAAAGGAAAAATTATTTTATACACCCTTATAACATTAAAAATTAGATTGAAGTTATAAATAAAACTAATTTGACTAACTTTAGTAAAATATACAATAAGTAAAAGATCAAAGTAAAAATTCCTTTATTATGTAGTCCAACGGAACCTGATCCTTAAGTGGTAATGGATGGGTTACATAGTTTGAAATATTGATAAAAGATAGAGACTAAGTAGATAGAGAACCTCGAAATGATCTCGAAGAGCTGCTAGGTTTGGACAGGTGATGATGTGAAAATCCCTTGAAGAGACTTATATCTAATAAGTCAACTGAAAGAAAGAAGAATAATAAAAACATAATCATGGGCTACGCGGTCTACCACTGCATCGCTGTGGTTTATGTAATATGTGTACCACGCTAACATGAACATTAGATCAATTTTCATACCAAAATATTTTTCAATATCTTTATCATCGTCATCGGTTGGTAGATTCCAAATACGGGCAGGCACCTATGATTTTTTTGTTTATAAAAGTCTAAAGGGTAGACAGTTTTGAATATAATTTTTTTATTAAATTTAACCTACGTTCGCATCATAATATTTTGATAAGTTGCTATACTTTTTCCAACAATAGAAGAAGAAGCTATTTCGCAGGAACGGTGCTTTTCTTGGCATGGTAATATGCTAGCACTTTATTTTTTGTAACAAATATTAGTCCATTTTACATAAGCATAGCATAAATTTATGAAATAATTCACCGCGTATTTAGCACTGTAACCTAAGTAATCTTAAGTAAATAGACAGATAATTGTTGGATCATGACTGTTTGTTTTACAGAATTTCTCTGAAAATGCTTCCTTCTATAAAAAATTTCGTAGACTTAAAAATAGGTAAGAGAAACTACACTATGATTGGAAAGCTCTTATAAATCAAGAACCTGTTGCTCCTGCGTAGTCCAACAGAGCAATTTTAAATGTCAAGCCTACTTAAGGCTTCGCCTTTGAAAAATAATGTCAAGATGCCCTAAGTGTTCTATTTCCGTTCGCGCGATAGTTCGATTGTCTTTATACTCAGTGAAAGTCTACGATGGATTAAGATATAAAAAGTTACTACTACTTCTTCCACTTCTACTTCTTCTTCTCCATAATTTTACTCATTTATAATTACGTAAAGTTTCCACCTATCACACTTAACGTGGCAGATTCCTTAACAATACAACTCAATTGTCTTTGTTGAAATGAAAGTTAATCAAATTTAAGTTATTGCTTGAACTATTAGCCTAATGAAAAAAAAGTAGTAAAAAATAGTAGTAGTGTTAGTATACATTCGTGACAACTGACGATTTATTTTTTAGTTGGCATTTACTATTTTGGTATTTGATGTACTCAGATGAAAAATTATTACGCAATATGTGCTTTTAATTTTGTTTCTCCTAAATGGGTTGGTTTACAATGAAATAAATATATCTTGTAATAACGTTTTTGTTACCCTATTTTTTTAAAGTTTCATAAAAAAACTTTATTCATCAAAATTACTTTTACAAAATATAGACGTTTATGCTTATAATAGAGTACTATCATTGGTATCGTCTGTACAACAGAATTATGAAAATAACGAACGAAAATAACATAACGTTTCATAGATAAAGTTGTTTTAATCTCAATTGAGGTCTTTGTATTTAGACCTTACATATCGTATTTCATTCGCCTTGACTGTAAATTGGACACTGTCAAAGCAAATGATCATGTTTCTTATAACTGAATACATTGCAAAACGTTAATACTGTTATTGTATTAATGTTGTTCCGAGGAATCCTAATCCAACTTCTAACGAAAATAATATTTTTTGACGGCTGCTACTCAATCTCGTAAATATGATTCAACGAATTTTATTGAAATTGATACACAAATTGCTTAATAAGCCATGATTCATGATTATCATCAGGCATCGTAAAAGGCGAATAAGGAAAGTTGACCCACCGTGTGGTATCCCAGTTGAGTAAAATATACCATAGTCTTTCTTACCGAGGTGTTGTAAAATACCGCTAAGGTAAGTTGACGTCAGGCAGGAGGCCGGTCGTAAAATACGTAGCCAAATCATGTGACATGTTTGTAGCATGTTGTGCTGACCCCCACTGTGTGATAAGGGCAGTAGGATGATGACTCTATGTCTCCGATTGTCAATCCCATCTGCACATTCCGATGAAGCTCTAGGAAACGGTAAGATAAATGATTTATAGAAGCATGGATTATACTTTGCGGAACTCCATGGTACAAAAGTTACAATCAAATTATAATACAATTCCGCGTTTGTTAAGAGAACACATGCAATGCTAAGTCTATGGTAACATAAATAATCTTCAATACAGTTGACGGACAACAGGTTTTTAGTTATAGGAGCAGTGACCACCAACAAACCAACCTGTCTATCAGTGGAGATTTGTCGATTGAGAAGATATCTGCCACAGAATTAATAGTGTGTTAAGCCTTGTTAAGTTTCTGTCACTGCTCGGTCCAGTGACCTAATGGCCTCATTTTGCTGAATCGATTGTACGTCCCAGAACGAGTATGAAAGGAAAACGCGTATGCGGTATCAATCTCTTGTAGAAATTATTTTTGAAGAAAATACAGCTCAAAATTTTTAAGTTATAGAGTTTTTAGCTTATCAAGGGCTTATAAAAGTGAAGGAAGGCGGGTCGTGAGTTAATACTTAGATCCAGAAGCCGCCACTCATGTTTTTATTTCTACAATGTTTGAACCACGTAACCAAACATTGTTCCAAAATAGGAAAATTTCCTATTCTTATTCTAAATTAATTTCATTCTAAATTACTAGGTATCTTTACGGATAGTTTGGACTAGTCTGCGAAGTTATGAGGGATTCTGAATGAAAAGCATTTAAAAAGCAGTATTAGTTAACATATTAATCCAAATTACGGCAACTGACTATGGGCCTATGAGATACGAAATAACGATTATACGAAAACTTAACAATTAATCAGGTGATTGAAACCAATTTAAGCTGCTGGAAATATATAACTGTATATCCTAAAAAAAAAGCAACTTTATATTTAGTCGAGGTAAAGTTCGATAAAAAACGACGTATATTTTTCTTTTTCAATTTACATTCACAATGACCATGTACTAGTTACCCATTAAATTTAATATTAGAAGACAAATAAACTTTCGATAGTAAATTATTTTACGATATCATAAGCGATCTAATAATAAACACGAAAGCTGGCACTGGTTTGTAATCACATTATACTCATAATATTAAGCAGTTTTACTGAATTTTCGCAATGTCCACACTAATCATATCATACTGCATAAATTTTTAAACTATGCCGCCCTGTTATCAGTGTGTCACAATTTTTTGACCAAATTGAAATTTTTGATACATAAGTAGTTATTGAGAGTTAACCATAAGAGATAGAGACATGCTCTTGCAGACTTTTTTGTGGTATTTTTGTAGATCTACAATTCTCTAGTACATTACTTTAGTATATCACTGCTGGTTAACACGGCGCACGCCGAGCTCCCAGCAGGCGAGTTTTCTATAACCGCGCAACCTTTTCAACACAATTTACATAAAACCGTTATGTACATTTATCTCATCTAGCTCATCTCTCTCTCATCTCGTCTCAGCTCAGCTCAGCTCATCTATCTATCTCGTCATATATCACACATCATTAATTGTAAGTAATATTATTTAAATTGATTTTACGATCCTTAACTTAGTTATGTATTTATATGTATCTACACTATAGGAAACTTAAAACCAAATTCATGGTAATTATAGTTAGGTTGCAAAAAATTGTGTAAACCAGTATTTTAAATATATATTTGGTCTTAAAATTAAAGAAAGCGATAAATTACTGTTAGCTAATAACAATTATACCTTCTACGGTGGAGTAAGCCACCCACATGCAAGCGGATGGGAGTGTCCTAGTTTTATAAAGTTTTTTCACACCTACTTGTAAATTATGGAATCTAAAGTGTAAGTGAAAGTTGATGACATTTATGAAACAATTATGATCGATATTTGGACAAAGTCAGTGTTAATGTGTTAATTAAAACAACAGAAACTTAACTATGTCAAGTTTATGACAAAGTCAAGGTTGCAGTCGTTGCAAAGTTTGTCTTAACAAGGAAAAGCCACTCTGTAATTAACAAAACAAGGGTGAAGCACATGGCGCCATTCAAGGGTTGATGTTGACCTTATCTTAATCCTATAAGTATAAATTTTAAGTCCGATATTTTATATTTAAGTAAATTAAAACTTTATTTATAATCACAATTCAGTAGACTTTCCACTGCCATAAGTTCGGTATGTACTCGGGTGAAACTGCAGGATATTACTAGTTAATAATAAAGAAGAGGGAGCTAGATACATATGCCTTAGACCACCGGGCCTGCACTTGCGGGTTATTTATTTAAACAGCTACAGTGTAATGATCCATGCGATGTCAAATTAAATCTATTACTATAAAATGAGAGATTTATTTTGTTTAATGCTCTAAAATACATCCTTCATTTTTTATATTACTATTTAACATTTTCAACTCTACTGGCGACGTAGGGCATAATAAATACGTTTTTAAAATAGCCAAGGTTGCGAAATATGCACGTTTGAATTAGGTACCTTAATTCGTTCGTTGGGTTCAGCAATCTTCTGGGCGACATCAGCCATTTTAAAAAGTTCTAGTAAAGTGGCAGCACCAAATGTAAATTCACAGGTAATGACGTCGCATATACCTCTAGTCTATCGAAGGCTTTCTAATATAACATGATACCAATGATATGATCAGTATTTTCTTATTTTTCTCAACTGATGAAAATATCCGGTTCGCAAAGATTATAGCAATCGTCCCCTTTAAATAGTTTTTATGCCACTTGAAACCAGTGGCTTCGTACAGTCGAAATCATCCGCCCTTTGGTAAACAGTCTACCAATAATTTTATGATTAAATGTGTATGAAGCTTTAGCTAACGGTATTCTCGTTGTAAAAACAGCCCCTGTCCGCTTTTCTGCTTAAAACATATGCACCCTCATTGGAACAGAACCGTGCTGTTTTTAATCAACATCGGTCTTACTTGTGCTTTTGTTGTCCGCTGATGGAACAAGTCATTGTATGTTTACGGTATATTATGATACAGAAAGTTAACTCTAATACTTTTATACGCGAGCCCCCATTCTTTTTACAACAATTATGTGTGTTTTATTTCTACGAGTATTCTTATTATAAACCAACTAACTGTGCATGCGGGTTTGCCCATCTGAAAATTAATGTATTTAATTAAAATTTTGAACATAAAAGTACATATTGTGAGTTAACCATAAGTGATAGAGACATGCTGTTGCGAATTTTTCTGTAGTATTTTTGTAGATCTACAATTATCTAGTACATTACTTTAGTCTCTGTTAGTTTACGCGGCACACGCGACTAAAGCTCCCAGTTAGCGAGTTTTTTTTAGAACTGCATGACCTTTAACACAATTTACATAATGCACTATTAATCTAAACCTTCCCGAAGAATTGCACTACCTTTTAGTAAAAATCGTACAAAAATCTGTTAAATAGATTTTGGAAAAATTGATCACAACACAGACACATAGCTTTTGTAGACTTTGTTATAGAATAAGTATAGAAGTCCCTAAAAGTTGTGTGTATAAATGTAATCAATTTTCTCAAAATGGTATTTTATATGGTATTTTCTAAAATATAGTGCAATTCTTCAGGTGTGTTTAAGTTAATAGTACATTCATACATACATACAGAGATACACTGAAGTAATGTACTAGAGAATTGTAGATCTACAAAAATACTACAAAAAAGTCTGGAAGAACATGTCTCTATCTCCTATGATTAACTCATAATAATTACTTTTATGATCACTTTATCAAGTCGGGAAAAAATTTATGACACACATATTTCTAGACGTGCGAAGTCGCTGGCACTAGTTAGATACAATCTAAAGGATAAAAGCGCCCTCATATCTATGAATCTGACATTTCCTTATTTGGTAAATGCCAAACTATGTACATGGTAAAAATGTTCTATATTTCCCACGGAAGATCAATACATTTTCCAGAGGAAAAGGGAAATGTCGGAAATGGGCGGTCGCATTATGATGAGGTAACGCTGCTATTTTATAAATAGAAAACCTCTCATATCCAGTGAAGTATTTATAAAAGCGATGAAGTTTAATAAATGTCACGTATATTTATAAATCTTCATGAACTAAAGTAAAAGTTAATCGAATATACAATCCTTTAAAAATATTTGTAAACTTTTAAATCAATAATTTAGTGTTCAACTTCATCGGTGATGCGAAAATATATTCATAACAAGTTAAAATTTATTGCTAATAATTATAATAAATAAATAAATAATAAAACAGTTTATTTCGCACCACAACACCATACATTAAATAAACTTAATTTTGTTATTAGAAGTTAGATATCGTTATTAAAAAAATTTATTGGTCCCATCAATAATCACATACTACAATAGATAGTAGATTAGGATAAGTGAGTTCCGGAGGTATAATCGTAGTAACAAAGTCTGAAAGGTAAAGTTGGAATACTGAGCAAGTCTATATTTATTATTAACCAAAGTCACCATAAGCTGTATGTATGTGATTGATTTTCTCAGAATCTACTGAAAGGATTTTATACAGTTTTTACCAAGTAATAATGCAATTCTTGAGGAAAGTTTAAGGATTAGTTAAAACATTTTGATGGTACCTTCACTGGAAGATAGAGAATGTTACATTTTACGTATTTACGCGCGAAAAACTTTTTGAAACACTGCACGAGCAAAACTAGTCTAGTATAAAATATCGATTATATTCTAGATTTAGAAAGAACGAATATTCGTGACAATTACTACAAAAGGAACTCATACTGTAATATTTGTTCTTGATGCTCTGGTCGATGATCATTATTACCCTGCTATCACCAAAACGCATGTCAAATATACTGGTTATTACCTACGGTTCTCATCAGTAACAAGTAAAATTAAGTTAATATCTAATAACTCGACTTGTTATGATAATAAAAAAACTGGTAACCAGGTTTTAGTGTCACTGAACAGGTTGTCAACTTGTCATTGTACGCGAAATGATTATTAATTGACTTAAGTATACCGTAAGAGCGTTTAAATAGGTATTTTCTTATCCGAATAATGGTTAGATAAATATTTGGCGGATTTCTGAATAGCTGATTAAAATACCACGTATTAATGTCAAGCCGTCAATTGTGTCAATTTCTGTTTATTGTAGATATATTTTCATACATATTATAACAGTATTAATATATAGTTAGGCATAACATAATTTAAAAGGCTCTTGGCGTTTGAAATATTAATTTTTTTAACATCAAATTTATTTATTTATTTAGATTAATGTAGTCTCATAGATAACCTTATTTCATAGTGTTTTCCACGGAACTACAATGACATTTTTGATTGCCCGTCATAATCAATGGCAACTTTTCTGTACGGTATAGAATAGCAATTTAATTCTGTAAGAAATACTCGTATACCGTCTATTAAGCACTATTAATGAATTAGTAAAGTAAAGTAGCATTAAGTAGTGCAGTCGAAAGTACCGTCTTCTTAATTCATACAGTCTTACGTAGATAAATCTTAAAGACCTTTAAGAAAATCCGATTGCTTTTTACGTTATGATTTTAATGTTGATAGTAAAATACTTTATGTATGTATTTAAGTACATAAGACTGTTTAAACTAGGAAATACATTTCTGTGTGTTATAATCTGTATTTTTAAATAAAAAACAACACAAGTGTATATAATGTGAGTAGTCTGTTAGGAAGCTAACTCATCATAATTTCTCTAATAAATGAATAATGGGACACGTTTAATGCTCGGCTGCTCGCTTTAGACGAGTTGGTCATAGAGCAATATAAGCACACGTCGGTTCATTCATTCGTAATGTAACGCATCACCAACTTATGTAAATTGGATTTGGTTTGTTACTATTTAGTGTCTAAAATACTTGATGACTAATAAGGCGTATACTAAATTAATAAAATGACAATTTCAGCGTGTGCCCTACATATTAATCGTTATTAAGTTTTATCTCTTTGTATCATTTTTTAATGACTATCTGCTGTTATCCCTAACCGCTTTTAAAGTGTCAACAGGTGAGACGGGCGACCACGGAAGCACCGTCGAGTTTGCATAGTTTTGCTTAAGCTCTGCTAGCGAAACGTCGTCCTATGTGTGTTATGTTTGAAGCCGTACTGCTACTTAGGGCGCCGTGTGTGGAGGGTGTAGTATGACTGTAATTAATCATTACGCCGTCTGAAGTGTGGAAAGAACAGCTGAAGACTGACGTAAGAAAACTGGGGCCTCGTCTTCACTGGCGAAGACGCTGTGTGCGTGTGTAATATGTGATTGTGTTTGTGATTATTGTCTGACCGTCAGCACCATATAGGACGCTTTTTAGACACATATTTTTGGTGAGACCATCTAACAGGGATGTAAGTGGAAACCGTAGTTATAAATGGGGTCGGGTGTTCTGTATCTGAATAATTTTTTGCAACTTAAAGATTTTGGGATTTGAGTACCTAATATTTTTTTTATTTCTCCTGATATTATCATTTTAGTCGGGTACATCTGCTTCGGGGGTTCGTGTGTCATTCTAACCCATATGAGACATGCAAGCAACTTATACGAAGCTACTGTTACCTGACTTCCGTAAGGCATTTCCGCAGTTTAAGGATAAACCAGTGGCACGGGAATAGAATAAATTAAAGCTTAGACTAATGTCTGATACCATTTAGATATTATTGATAGTTTGAACTACACAGTTCGAACTCTAATAACTCTAATAATATCTAAATGTGTTCTCCGAGACACTAAGAAAAGGTAAATGATTACATGATTATAAAATGGATATTACTTCTAGATAACGGTCACCTATGCTGTAACTGACTTCGGTCGCGGTTGCAACTACCTTTTCCTCTGACAGTTTAATGTGCCTGGTGTTTCTGGTTTATGCTAAAAAAGTTTGAACACAATTCGGCTACCTCTGAATAAATTTAACATATTTGTGACCAATGGCATGTCGTAATCTGGCACTCATTTACTGTCGTTTTCAGACGAGCTTGACTCTGCTTTGAAATGTAGACTTTAATATAAAATCCCAAATTACAATATATCATTACGCATCTTATATTTTACAAAAACTAATAGGTACTAATTTAAAACTCGTTTGAATTTGTCAACTATTAAACATAATTAACATTTTGATTATAGCTTAGGAAAACATATTCAATCGACCAGATTTTCCGAGGTTCAATTTTATGGTAGAGTATGGGCACGCCTAAAATTAAGGTCGGGTAGCAATCAATGTCAGAATTGTTTTAATATAAATCATACTCATTGTTTTAGTCTTGAAAATTTATACTCTAGAGATTGTGTTTTAAGCGTTGTATTTTGAATACACCGTTGTTAGAAATAACTTTTAGATTTACGATCAATTTATATATATTTACAACCAGGTACAAAAAAATCTTATCGCCATTACTTTTTTAGTCAAACTTAGCTGGTGGGTATTATGAAAATAGCCGCCTTCCACACATTATTTGCTTAAATAACTTCAGGATCCGGATATTATGTATCCTAAATTATTAATAAAGATTAAAAATATAGTTGTGCTTAATTAAACCTCTATTCCATCCGGTTTTGAGTGATTAATGATCAAACTATTAAACCATCCATCAAAATAATAAATTTTCACATTTATGGTATAACAACAACTATTATGGTATCCGGCTGAGTAGAATAGATCACCCTCATTTCTTACCGAGATGTAAAAGGCGACTAAGATAAGTTGACCCACCGTGTCGTATCCGGTTGAGTAGAATAGACCAATCTCATTTGCGGTCGGAGAATGAATAGCCAAATCATGTAAAAACATTGTTTAAAACATGTTATGCCGACCTTATTTAGAGTGGGATAAAGGCAGGTGAACGATGGTATTGAATGGATTTCACCTGAGCAGTATCTGTACATTATATTAAATCTAAAATTTATTTACTGTGAAATAAACTTTTGGTCATATCTTCCCGTTTAACGTTGTTACTTTGTAATTATTAAACACTAACAATTCAAAATTACTCAAAGGCAATTTCTCTTCTCACTTAATATATCAATTTGTTTCATCAGAAGCTCGAAAGTGATTTTAAACACAGATCGTTCATCTATCAACACAACATATTTTAACATTTCTTACATCATACTAATTGTGGCGAAAAAAGTTTATTTAGGGAATCTTTAACACATCTAAAATTTCATATAAAATGTGAGCGTTTTAGAGTAAGTAAATTTAGTGATTTAAAGGATTATTCTACTATTTAAAAAAACCCCATTTATTAACTTTACTTGACTGACTGAATTAACATGTTTCAGCTGAAACATGCTGGTCACACTGTAACTAGTTACCCTATAGTCTAAGTATTTGACCTAATGAATTGGTTTCTGGAATACTAATAGTAACTATTGCGTCTTTATTTTTATTACCATCATTTTCCTGCCCTTATCCCACTTTAAGTGGGGTCGGCACAACATGTTATAAACATGCTGTCACATGATTTGGCTGCGTTTTTTACGACCGGCCGCCTGCCTGACGTCAACTTACCTCTGTCGTATTTTACGACACCTCGGTAAGGAAGAGGGTGGTCTATTCTACTAAACCGGATACCACACGGTGGGTCAACTTACCTTAGTCGCCTTTTACGACACCTCGGTAAGAAATGAGGTTGGTCTATTCTACTCAGCCGGATACCACACGGCGGGTCGACTTACCTTAGTCGCCTTTTACGACACCTCGGTAAGAAAAGAGGGTGGTACTATTCTATTCAGCCGGATACCACACGGCGTGGCTTTATTTTTATTACCGTAAACTCTAAAATTATAACATTTCCTACCGAAATCATGGGCACAACAGCAGACAAATATATAAGGCAGATAGATTGTTTTATTCTACTTCAATATTAATAGTGTCTTAACTATTGCCGTGATTTTTTTTAATATTTGATATTTTTGAAATTGAATTTTTTTTTTCAACTCCTTTTTATTTTGTCTTTTTCTTATTAAATAATCGAATTATTATTAAAAATGTGTATTAGTAAAAATGTGTCCAAAATATTAAAATTTTGGTTTTTGCTAGTGAGAACAACGGTTCTAAAACCGTTGTTTTATAGTATTAAAACAAGTCATAATAACCTATAGTTAGTAGTGGAATCTTACTAATGATATGGAAATATAATTTAAGATGTAAAATATAGTAATCATTGTTGGTAATTGAAATAAATAAATAAGCTATGTAACGCGCCGACCCGGACGAACGTACAGACGGAGGAAAGAATACGTACAAGGGACAGGATAGTAGCTTTAATGTCACTAATACAGAGAGTATTGGACGGGTCCTTCACAGCATTGCAAATATGGATGGATGTACTGGGAGATGCACTGAAAAAGTTGCAAAGAAAATGCAATGTTTCGCTTAGGCTTAGTATGTCAGTAGCAATTGAAACTATATAAATTTGTACCTTTAAATTATTTATAGAAGCAGGCGTTAATATGCTTAATGCCATAGTACAGAAGCTATACAGATTCTCTTAAGAAACGCGGCTTACAACCAAATATTTCTATTGTAGCTTTTAATCTTGCATGCGATGTCGATCAATGAACATTTTCTATGGGGACTTCTTTATATAACTACAAAAGCACCACTATAACGCGGAGTAAGAAACTAGTGGTGCCATTAGTTTTTTTAGTGAGAAAAATTCACGCGTGTTACGTTGTGTTACAACTATTAATATTGAAGTTGAACTGAAGATTATCATTGTATTTAAATTGAATTTTATAATGACAGGTGCGCGTTCGCGAGTTCTACATCGCGATGCAGCGTTGCCCCTACATCCACGAGATGAAGGAGCGGCTGCTGGGCGCGCCAGTCGACGGAGTTGAGAGAGACCAACGTGTGCAGCCTGAACCGATTACCGACCCACAGGTCGGCACTATCGTCAAAGTTGGTATCATGAACACATCACAATCGCACATGTCTTAACCATCCCTCTATACTTGGAATTAAAATAATACTAATATATAATACTTAAATATATAAATATATAATACTTATTTATTTATTTTAGTTAATATCCCGTATTAATATTCTTCAAGTAAAAGGCGTACTTGAGTGGTTTTAAAACTTTAATTTGCGGTTTTACAATATAGTAGAAATAAACAAGTAGCGCGAGAAGTATATCCAGTGTATTGCGAAAAAGTTAGCGCATCTGTCAAATTTGAATTTGAATTTTTGAAACTGGCGGTTCGACGTTCCGTCTTATCTTAGGATGCAGAATGGCTTCAACAAATATTAATTATACATTGTAATAGCTCAGTTAAATTTATCCACTAAACAGAAACCAAAATATATAAAAACTTTTTAAAATAACTCTTTTGACGAAAGCTAAACAAAGTCATACAGAAACTTCTTTGAATTATAGGTTTTATTTGACTTTGCTATATCGTTAAAAAAATGTGTGGTATCCGTGTGAGTGGAATAGACCATCCTCTTTCTTTCCGAGGTGTCGTAAAATACGACTAAGGATAGTTGACGTCAGGCAGGCGGCCGGTCGTAAAATATGTAGCCAAATCATGTGACAACATGTTTATAACACGAACACTTGAAGTAAATAAGGCACTAAGTACATAAAAATTAAAATTCGAACTAAGTATGCAATTTGGTTTTTAAATTTGCTTTTAGAACCAAATTGCATACTTAGTTTGAATTTTAATTTTTAGGTACCTAGTGCCTTATTTACTTCAAATGTTCACATGTTGTGCCGATCTCACTTAGTGTAGGATAAGGGCAGGAGGATGATGATGACATATTCCAAATAGTGTTGCTATAAATCTTTTCATTAAAAAACCGCTATTAGGTATTGAGAAGTAAATTGGGTCTTCTAAAATATAGTTTTTTCACGTAGTCCTTCCAGGTTTCATTGTTATCAATCTATGTATACCTACTATTGGCACGGATTCGAAGACGTGCAATTCCCAATAATTATATTATGGTTCCGTGGTTTTATCAAGCTCATTATAAACTGCTGTATACCCAATTCACTATACTCGTAAGTGCTCGTCTTTTCGATTTGACCTGTATTTTTACCGCAATTCATATTTCGTATTCATTCCGTTTTAATTACTAACTTCACGCAAGCTCGTATAGCAACTGCACAGATTTAACCGTACTTGACCTATTAAAAATAATTTTTAAATTACTTTACAGTTATATTAGTAACTATATTTTATTTTACATTATCTATGCATGTATGACATTTGACCTGGAACGAACTATTAGCTTTGTGATCGGTTTTAGGCTTTTCATTAAGCTGGTTTTTTGAATGATTTTACACATATTGCATATAGATACTTTATTACTCTATACGGATAAAAAAATAGTGATCATCCATTAAGCGAAAGTAGATTCGCGCATATTCTTCGACCTTCTTAACCCAACTTTTTTAAGCACATGGCTAACATTTCTTTTTAGAATGTTTCATTCGATTGTTTGGGAAGACTCTACCTTTTTATAAAGTTTATTAACTTTATAACAAAAATTTTACATACTAGTCTAGTCCCGATGACAATTCTGCTGCCAGGATTGGCTCCAGACAAGGGACCTCCTCAACAGCTAACAGCAGGGACAGGGACAAATTTTGATAAAAGCTTTTAACTTTAACTAGACTTGTTTCCGTTGACTTGAGAGTTTACGACGAGAAGGTTTACTTGAATCACAAAAATAATTTAGTCATTTATTCTTTCAGCTGAATTCCGACGGCTACGGATCACATACATCGCCGGCGCGCGCGCCTCTCGTCACTGACGAGTGCGAAGCGCCGGCGGATGAAACCGATGCCCTGACTCCCACAGAAGCAGTGCTTCGATACCGCGCTTGCTGTCAACCTGACACTAAACCGAAAAATGCCAAGTAAGTTAATCCTTACATACTTAAAATAGTTTCTTATTAATTTAGCTTTTAAAACATTTTTGATGTTTGCAACTATAATTAAAATTGAGTAATTTATTTAAAAATAAATATATTATATACATTAATAAATAATTTATTAAAAAAGCTATAATGTTAAGCTATTTATTAACACTGACGGTATATTATTTATAGTACCATGTTGACCGAGCCTTGCTCGGTAATTTTATACAAAATAAAAAAAATAAAATTTAATTAATGAATAGGGTTGGTGGGACTCGATCTTAGGTATTTTCATTTCTCGCGACCACCCGTACCCCGAATAAGCTACGCTGACTTGACATTTAACGGCAAAAATAGTGTTTTATATATTCAATAACTTAAAACTAATTTTAGTATAATTTTTAATGCCCAAAAACAGGGATAAAACTTTTTTTAAAAATTATCTCTAGCTAGATCGATTTTTCTCCCTCAAAACCTCCTGCATATATACATACATACACACATAGAAGATTATGTCATTTAAATATTAAAGATAAAGATATACTATCATTAGTAGCTGCGATGGTGCTGTGTTATCAAAATTAAATGTAACGGTTCCTTATGTTAAAACACGAAAAAAGTGTCGCCTACAATGATAAGTATAAAATCGCTTAAAATAAGTCTTGTATTGTAATAAATAAAGTAAGAAAAAAGTGGAAAGTATGAAGTGATGAATAATAAAACGTAGTTCATACTAAAATAATAATATAATCTTGTATTATATGTAACGTGTATTTAGAATATATACATACTTAATGGCATATTTTTTCTCGTCCCTAATCTTTCTATCTCAATCAAGATTAAATCATCTGTCATATTTTGTCTGTCTTGTCTAGATCTTATAAAACAAGCGCAAAAAACTGTTTGTTTATCAATGTACGATAAATTAAAATAACATTATAGTTTTTAAGCAGTGGCATTAGGCAATGGCCAAACAGTGAGAGCACTTGAATCTTATCAAAGGTTCACGGGTTTAAATTCCACATATGCACTTATGAGCTTTCTACCATCTTATGTATCGAATGGGCATTTATAAATTATCTTTCACTTTATAATAAGGTAACATATCCTCGTAAAATCTTCTTAAGAATTGAAATTGTGAGAAAATGGTAAATAAAGGTACCTAGATAAATATGAAAAATGTCTCGAAATCGCGTAGAAACGTGTTATAAAAATAAAGTGAAAAATTATATACATATATTAGCTAACTAATTTTTCCGTTGATGTTAATAGAAACTAAGAGCGTAAGAACTTAACTAAGTACGTAGTAAGGTACGTTAACGTAAGGCAGGCGGCCGGTCGTAAAAACGCAGCCAAATCATGTAACAGCATGTTTATAACAGGTTGTGCCGACCCCACTTGGAGTGGGATAAGGACAGGAAGATGATGTTAATAGAAACTACTATTAATATGTACAGCGATCATTTTCCCCTAAACAAAGCATAAAGTCACATTTCCTTCGCTTATACATGGGATATGTAACTTTTTGGATTGGACACTAATGCCTACAAATAAAATTGCTCGAAATAACAAAGTTTTATGACGTCACTGGAGAAGTCAAAAGTGTATAAAATAAGACATAATAAAAGATTTTTATGTAAAATTAATAAACAGTTTAAAATTCGTACACAAAAATAATATTGATTCGCTCATATAAAATAATAACTGGATGATATACCTACATGGAAAATGTAAAAATATTTTGTAAGCATGCCGGTAAATTCCGATACTCATACTATAGGTGTATTTATTTAGAACAGTGGTCCGATCAGTCATGAATTGAGCTATTAAATCATAGGGGACATTTGAAACCGGCACAAAAACTAATAGACAATTTAAAAAAAAATTAAGGGCAGGAAGTTATAATCAAAGCACATCCACGTAGAATGGATGGACAATCGATTAATGGTACCTACATACCTACATGAATAGAAAACGTGCGATGAGAGTAAAATATTGTAAAATGCGCTTAATGCAATGATAATAGGGTACAATTTGAAATGAAAGCGTGAGTAGCGTCGATCCAATGAGGTGTAATCTCGAAATGGGTATCCCATGATAATAAGGGATTGGCTCCATAACTTAGATTGAACTTTACCTTTGCTTTGCACTTCTATAACAGAATATAAAAATAGTTGCCGTATATATAGGTTTCACAATAAATTCGGATTATAAAAGACTCAATTAATAATCATAACATGGTATCTACAAGAGGCCGTGTGGTATCCGGCTGAGTAGAATAGACCAACCTTATTTCTTACCGAGTTGTTGTAAAAGGCGACTAAGGTAAGTTGTCATCAGGTAGGTGGGCGATCGTTAAATAAATAGCAAAATCATGAAACAACATGTTAACATGTGCCGACCCCACTTAGTGTGGGATAAGGGCAGGAGAATGAATGATGAAGATTGGAATATTTATTTTATGTGGAAGAAGGTAAGGCCGAAGCTTCTAAATTACATAGAGTTATTATACTAGAGTAAGGAAGCCAGTCTAATAAGTACCCCATTACAAAAAAGAGCAAATTTAGCCTCTATCTATGTCGCTCTTTTTTATGTGTGATTAGACAAAAATAAATAGGTATACGAGTTTCATCTTCTGTTTGGGACACTCACTTACAGGCCTACCTTTGGGTCCCCTGCTCTAATATAATAATCTATGCTAAATTATCAACTGTCATATAATAGTAGATTATGATACTGTTGCATAATAAGGGTTCTTATGACACGAGTGTGTTTTAAACAACGAGCCACAGCGAGTTTTTTTTTATAGTATCACATGAGTGTTATAAGACCAAGATATGTACAGTGTCATACACTACTTTATCTACTCTCATACTATATATAATACGTATCACAATATTAATAAAAACCAAACTTTGTTTAAATATTGAAAAGATTTTTTCAAAGATATCAAATGTTAGCGCCAAGGCGCAAAAATCGATTGCGCACGCGTGTTGCGTCGCCGCGGACTCGTTCATTGAAACCTTTTTTTTAAGGTAGAGGTTCAACCTCCTTGGTCCAGCTGGAGGTTGTATAGGTGTAGCGTTATGATTAAAAAGTTATATTATGATACAGGTGTCCATACAAGACCTGTATCGTAATAAAACTTTTTAATTTTTTGTTTTTGGCTTGTACATAATGTTTGTCATAAGAATTTTAGTTTCAGTTTTATAATCTTTGTATTATAGTATCAGAGTAGATAATGATGTTAATAAGTATATAGCATAATTACGTCATTATTTCTCATGTTTCATTAATAACGTTACTGCGGATCTTATTATATCTCATCCATACGTGAAAAAATGGTTTGCTATTCAAATATTTTGTAATGACGAAAAAACTGTATGAAATATTCCGTTTTTATGTACAAATTAATTTACGAATTTTGGCAACGTCCGTTCGCCAAATAAAAATAAAATTTTAATATTTTCGTCATTCTTTTTTGTTGTCTTATAATAATGTCTTACATTCTATATTAACAGTTTAACATTGTGTATATATTGCATTTAAAATTCTTGCGTGGTGGCGTTAAAAAAAGCTCAAGAATAACTGAATGAGTAAGTCTACCCCCTTTTTGGGGACATGATACTGTTAGGTGCGATTTCAATATTTTGTAATATACATTAAGCTAATTTATAGTTAATGTCTAGAAACTGGCTTTACTCACGTAATTCTGTAGGGTTAGCCCGATTAGTTTCAAATGCATCCGGGCACTTATTCATGAGCTCTTTACACGATGTTATCGCGGCGAGAACTGAAGCTGATTTATCTCTGAAATTATATAATAAATGTAACAATTATATCTTCCTGCCCTTAACAATATTCAGGATAAATTGCGTATTGATATTATCCTCAGGCCATGAATGAATACGTATGATAAGATAATATGTGGTATAATTTTTGTCACAACGAAAGGAAAAAAAACAAACTTTTACTAAACGCGATTGATAGTGTGACCTACATTAATTGAACCATGTCTGTACAGTTCCCATGGACACCCCATTAACACACACAACTTTGTGATAACATCAAGAACGTGAGGCACCTAATTTTGTTTCCGTCTATCTATATATGGCTTCTTAAAAGCCAGACGCCATAAAGCTAGTTACGATGCATTGTATGCAAGAACCTACAAGGTCGGTTATACCGACATTATGTCATTGACAGGATTAAACATTGCTAAAATTAAGACGTTGTATACTTAATTAAAATTAGTAGCAGGTTTTGTTTATTGGCGGTGTAAATTGTTTAAAAGTTCAATGACACACTATTTGCAATATGAATTTGCAATGAAACTCTAATGGATTGTTCTATGAATACAATTTCATAGCTTAGTCCAAATAAAGTTAAGCCGGTTTCACAAGCTGCTATTTAGAAGGCATGTGACGATTTTAACGTATCAACTAAAGAAGTAGAACACCGATAATTAAACTAATGCTCTCTAAACTAAATGCATGCGTCATGTTGCACAACTGTGAATAACTGCTTTGATTTCAGCCTTACGTGTAACAAGTTATTAGGAACATGAAAACATGATAATTATTAAGAAATTCAAATTGCAAAAAGAATCGAATACTTTATCTAGCCTTCCGTTTAACGGTTAATTATTCTTTTTTATTTATGTGAAAGTTAGTTGAATATTCAATTATGCAAATAAGGTGAACGGATTTAAAATAAAATTTGGTGCACAGTATCGAACTCCATGGAAAGTCACATGCCGAAGTGTGTTGTTAAATAACAGGTTACTAAAATATGTATCTTATGTTTACCAGTTGACGCCGCTTTGTTTTTTCTTGCTCCTCATAATTAAATAAAGGATATTTAAATATATATAGCGGTAAGCATTGACCCTTACTGTTTTACACTTGAACGAGTATTTAAATTAAGCTCTATGAAGGTTCAAGAACAGATTGTAGCTATAAGGTGATCCAACGGTACTTTGCACTACAGTTACATCTAATGCTTTTTCTAAGTAATTCTCAAATCTAAAAAAGTTTGCTATTGTAAACTAATAAAACTTAGATTCTTGTAAAAACTGCCAATTTTATGCAGGTTTTCCTCACGTAGATACTATGTAATTAACGGATGATAGATTGTATAAAGTGCTTTATATATAAAAAGTTTAATTGTTCATAGCATGTTAAGCATAAATTAAATGTCATCGTCACTAAGTTTTCAAAAACTATAGTGTATGCTCGGAATTCAAAACTACAAGCCAAAACAAATAGAGAACTTGAAACTATAAAAAAACACACATCAAAGTTGTGATTACTCGCATTACGAAAAATTTACGTTTAACTCCCGAAAAGGATAATAAAATGATCTTTTTAAAAAATTAAGTCAGATCTGCTTCTGATGGAAAATCGAGGCTGACCTTATAGCAAACATCGTGTCGCCAACGATATAGAGTTTAAAGATAGAACCGATTATCTTATTTTTAAGTTAATGTATTTGAATCTTACAACTACCTCATCATTTTTTTATAGTATTGTAAAGTAGGTAAGGTAGGTAAGGTGTCTCAAAATTCGTTAACTTTTTAAATTCATCGTATATTTTCTACCGTAGAATTTTGGACGAATAAAATACTAGATGTAAGGAGTTTTCTTGTCTATCATAGGCTTCTTGAGCCAATAAAATACAAAACAATAATTAGAAACTTGTATGTCTTGTCTGTGGCCGGTTTCCGGAACAAATAAAATGCTTTTTTCGTTTAATTTCGTGCTTGACCGATAGCCATTTAAAGTGGGTGAGAGAGTTGCGTGTGTTGTGCTTTTGATAGAGTTCAGCGACCCGTTACGGTCACTATTTAATCTGGATCGAGCATGCGCGACGCTTTCATCCTTCGAGACTCCTATTATATGACTTTTAGCCGTAATATGCGACTAATAGCCGGACATTGAACCTATATAGGCGTGTGCATTTTATGAGATCTTTACTAGGGTTGGCGCGCATCTGAATGTTGATTACGAACTGCGGGTGATTTTGAATGTTTTTCATCTAGGGCCGGGTCACTGGGTCGCGCAGCCTCTTGTAGCTGGGAGACGCGCCTCTATCGACCGCTCGCTACTAGATTTAGGGCTGCCATTTATGAACTTCCGTGTACATTTATATTTTCTACGTTGAATATTATTTATTAATTAATTATTTATAATCTTTTATGTACGTTATCGTATTTTCTTATGGGAAATGCGCTTATATTCAGGCCTGTTATAGAGCCTTTAACTTAAAAATATACTGATAATAATAAATGATAACTTTCTGTCACTAAGCATTGTCCTGTAATATTAATTAGTACATAACAATTCAAACAATAGTTGCAATTGTTTCATAGAAGTTAAAGAGAGCAATTTCTTTTGAATTCTCTTCAAAATAACCCACAATGCACTTTCTTTGTACTGTTCAAGTGGTCCCCTCACAGTCACCCCATGGCAATAAAATAAAAATCCCCCTTGTTATTAAGAGTGCAATTTAAAATATAGGGGCGTAGTTGACGCCCCTGATTTCGGAGATCTTATGCGCAGCATCCATTTCTGCGCAACTCTCGGTGCGCTCCAGCCGCGGATGCAGAGCAAAGCCGCACCTTTGTGCTTCCGGAGTCGTTTGCTTTAAAAGGCTCCTCGCGTCCCTTCACATCCTTCTAAATCCTGTTCCAATTCCTTAACCCAGTGCTATGTCCACTTTGATGTGAAGTGACCCCATATTTTGTGAATTGCCATGGGGAAGGATAGGCACCTGCCTGCTGAGACTGAGGTGAGGGTGGCCACAGTGGAGCTTGATGTTGTGGATAACATGGCGACGCTGCCTGTCGGCCAACATCGACAACAAGGCAGCGACATCGCCATTGCTGAAAAACATAATACAGCTAACAAAGAAATGGAACTGAAATGCGTTCAACCAAAGCCATCGAAAAAGTATGTCTTAGTTATTAGATATTTAGTTTAAATTAGAAACACTTACCGTATAGATAATAAAACTGTAGCGTTTATATAATTTTTTTGAATTATATAAATGGTAATAGAAAATGAATAATAATTGATTTTTTTTTAATGAGTTTAATGCTTCGTTTTTTAAACGTTTTAGTCGTGTTCGAAACTACCTTAGTTTAATCCATTATAACTAGGGCTGTTTGCTACATGACTGATGAAACTTTGTAATTAACATTTTCTAGTGGACCTCCATCTTGGCGCTCGACTTTCATTTTCTCTATGACCTAGTATTCCACAAAGACATTATGAATAATTTGTTGATTTTTTTTTTCTTCTGAATTTTGAAGTAACTATGTTGTAAGTTCTACAATATTTTAAACACATGATGATTTGTGTGCATCCTGCTTTACTATATAATGCCTTAGATTTCGGGAAGTCTTAAAAAAAGTTCATTCCTTGCTCTATCCAAATCCAATTCGTCACGGATTTTCTGGACTGAGATTTGTTCCGCTTTTATTTAAAACTGGAGGTATCTGCAATCTCAATATGTAAGTTGAAGTATCCTCAGTAATGTATATTTTATTATATTTATTAATTTATTTACATTTATTTATTGTATGATATGTAAGCTATAACTGTGTAGAAATTTCTTCAAAATCGGTTCAGTTAATTAACCGTATAACCATAACAGACATACATTTATCATTTTTTAATTAATACGTATATTTTGAGTAACGATTACGTTTTATTTGTTACAGAACTTCGTTGTTCATCATTTCCAGCTTCATATACGCAAAACTTTTGGTGGTCGTGTGTATTGCATACGTTATCAGCGACGTCATTACTCATAACCTACCCCTTTATTACTATGAAGGATTTTTCACGTACTTATATGGCATGAGTATATTGTTCCTGCTATATGTCTTCTGCTTTCTTCTACAAGGTACTTATGTTGTTTTTTGTCTCCTTCGAATCATGACTCGCATATACCTATATTTCTTATGATATTATGAATTTCAGAAAGTGCATGCTGCAGTGGGAGTCCTCCGAAACCAAAACCCCCACCAAAGGAAAAGAAGCAGAAGAAAGAAAAGGAGAAGAAGACCAAAGACAAAGAAAGCAAAGATGCTAAAGATGGAAAAGATGGCAAGGATGGAAAAAAGGATGGCAAGAAGGATGGGAAAAATAAAGAAAAGGATAAGAAAGATGATGCTGGAAAAGACAAGACCAAAGAAAGCAAAAAGCAAAGTCAATTTCAGGTGCGTGCTATTTCATATTTTACTCGCAGCACATCATCAGCACATCCAATACATTGTTTATAACATTTATCATATTAACAGTCTCTTCTTAATGTTGTTTTGTTTTAAATAACTCTTTTATTTACTGTTATTTTCAAATATTTTTATTTACTACATTCGGGTGACAAAAATGGTGATATATTTTAGCACATTTTTGCAGTTTTTATCGGCTTATCACAGAAACTACATATTTGTCAATGCTTTGTTAGGACGTTACTGGCGCATGATCCTTTTTTGTTTATGCTGCCTACTTTTTGTTTTTTCCATATCATTTGGGCAGGAGGTGTATCCCCGTAAGATGCGTGATAAAGTTCGACAACAACAATTGCAAATGGCGCAATATTTTGCCTCCGAACAGGTGAGGTGTATTTAGAAAAATCCTGCTTTATCATTAGTGTGATTTATGACCACCAAAACGCTTTGGATGTGCTGTCTTATATTTATTGTTTGCAACATATGTGTACAACATGTATGCACAATGCTTCTTTAGATGCCTATTTCACCGTATTTCGTTACTGTAATTTTTAAATAAATCGCATCGGATATACCTCTTCCTTTTAAAATAAAATACATCTATGACTTGCAGTAGATACATATGCACTGCAAGATAACCAAAAAAAACTTGTCAAAGTCAACATTAATTTAATTATATTTTTTGTTTTGTTTGTGCCTGATCTATTGAAATTGGTTTATTTTTTCCCAGCAGAGTATAGCATCGTATATATTTTAGTAAATACCTTTTTATAGCAACAAGATGTGGTGGAGCTCGAAGCAGGCCCTGTGGCAAGACCTATGCGCCGTCGCAAGACTTCTCAGAATGAACACAGCCATGGCAGTTTTTTCCTCAGAATCGGTGCTATTGGTAAGTCATTTTTATTATTGAGTATATTTTTTATAACCTGTTTTAATTGAATTTAGGTTGATATATCAATTATTTTTATACAAAATAAAAATATCTCTATTTACAGCATTTGGTCTCGGTACTATGATTTACAATGGATTGGAGTTTGGAACATTCTTCGAATTGCCTCTTGATTCGCCATGTTACTTAATTTTAAAAGGTGTAAACCCTGTGCTACAAATGGTTTTTACCTTTATGCAAATGTACTTTATATTCATGAATTCACGAGTGAGTAACTAATTTTATTTAGTTTTCATAAATTTAGCTATTAAATTTACTAATAACACGTCGTTGTTACAGTTAAATATACATCGATTTAAAGTTATCGCACGTTTTGGTTTAATGCACGTCGTTGCCACAAATATTTGCGTATGGATACGTACGTTGGTACTAGAGTCTTTAAAAGAAATTACTGACTATCACGTAAAGAATCCACAAGGAGTTTCCGGAGAAGGTGTACTTGGAAGTATGTTTATCTTTGAATTTATAAATATTTTAATAATATATTATATTTTAATAATATAATAAAATTTAAAAAATATTAAAAATTTAATAAAATATTTATTAAATTTAAACTCTTTGTGCACAGAAGTCATCCGAAAACATACCCTAAGACATTCAGGCAAAGTATTTGGAGCTGTTACTACTGCAACCACAACAATTGCTACTACAGCAGCTACCATTGCAAAATCTACCGGTGAACAAATATTAAATACAATAACGTCGACAGCTTTACCCACAACTACTTCATCTACAAGTAAGTATAAGTAATTTTAAAAAATTCTACTTATTATTCAGTATCTTCCAAGTTCCCCTGATATAATCATTCACATGTTTGCATGTGCATTATTAAAATTACCTTGGACTGACTTTTCAGCGACTATTTCCTCACAGTATCATAATATTGGTGGTGGTTCTGCACCTAAATCTATAATAACCGACTCTATTAAATCTACTTTCGGGTATGAAAGTGGAGTGGCATATGATCGGAATCTCAAAATTGCATGGCCGAATGATAACCCATTTATAACTACCTCTACAATAGCACCTATAACACCTGAAGCGGATAAAGTTACACCAACACAAACAGCTATGTTGGAAGTATTCCAGTGGCTATACTCTTCGACTATGAAGCCGATAATAAGCACAATGTCCTCATTGGTGACAACAAGCAATTTTGGATCGCTACCTGATAGAGATGATTGGGGGAATGTTATTGGAACTTATCGTGTAGACGAACCACCGCATTCACCAGGTTTGTCGACGGAGTATCAGCCACTTCACATTTGATTCCTCGCCGTAGAAATTTTATTTTGCGTATTCTGTGGTTTATGTTTTTCACGAGTAGGTCTAGGTGCACAATTTATTTATTGATACGGGTTTTTGTAAACGCATGTTTGTGTTTAGTTTTGATAATATAACGATTTTGAATTCATTTTCAAATATAATGGAAACGAAAATTCTAAATATATTACGATACTAATAGGAATTGTATTTACAGCTAACAATTCTACAGAAATATTTGAGTCCTATGATTCGGTCAATTCTGCTGCGTTGATTGCTAATATCGACAACTCTACTGTTTGTGGCCGAAATCCGATAATGGGTACAATCGTTTCGGATTCAGCTCCTTACCTCTACCCGTTTATAATTGAATACTCGTTAATCGGAGCTGCTGTGATATATGTCATGTGGAAGCATATCGGACGATATCCTAGGTAAATAACCTTTAAATATGTAATATTATTTTGAAGTTTTCTATTCATACTAATATTGTGTAAAGTAACTTACTAAATTCATATCACATCTCATTGGTGGCAATAATAAGCAAACAAATAACATAGTTCAAATAGATTAACCAATACAATATAGTGTATTCCCCGGTAATTTCATCAAATATTGCACGATTAGTATAGTACTAATACCAAAACCATCGCATACGTTATTGACGTGTGCGTTTGCGTTTGGTTACAGCGTGGCCAACGATGAAGATCTGGAAAGACGTCTGGAAGCTGTTCTGTCCCGCAGGGCGGCAGCATTGGCAGCAGCTCAGCGTGGAAATCGGGTTGACTGCGCTGGCGCATCAAAGGGACTTTTCTGTGGACTTCTTCTCCTGGTTGCTTCCCTCATCTGTCTGATTCTGTTCTTCGTCCTCATAAGACATCAAGAATTGAAGCGTCTATCGATTTACTTGGCTGATGTTTCTCACTGTGCTCTGATGGTCCTGTCGATTTTGGCTATACTAATCGGATTTATTCGGTAAGAATAAAATTTAATGTAAGAAATTCATTAATAACACAAGTTGATATTTTTATAATATTCAAATTTGTTAAAAAATTTCGGGTAAATAGCTCTATTTTCTAGTTGCCTAAGTGCTAAGTAGTTGTTATAGACAATAATTAACATTACTAGTTTTTGTCCATTTTTGTTTAAAGTTTTGTTTCTAATTTACTTTTTTTAGTCTCCCATTTCTTATTTATGTTTTACTTTTTTCCCTCAACCCCGACCTTTACCTTAAATTCGTACTTTCCCCGGTCCCTTTAAATGATTAAATGCTCCAATAAATTCCTGCATACTTTATGCAATTTCACACATAAAAATATTTGATGTTAATAATATATGTTTACACATTAATTGTCCCTCCACAACGTTTTTGTGTTTAACCTTTATGTTCACCATCTTTGGTTATCCTCTTTTAATTAAAATAATAGTGGTAGAAAAATGAGATGGAGCTCAAATCCTTCCTCCTGTACCGAACCTCTTCGCAGGGTCCAATCACTTAAGTTTCGTGCCGAAGAACAATCAGACCTTAATGACATACTGCTGCGAGTTTCTGCATTTGGACTATTCGTATATGCTGTATTCAGTGTAATTGCTGGTGGAATGGGCGCATTCACTCACGAACCGAATCTCCTAGTCATGATCACTGGATGCCTAAGTGTATTGCAGGTATGTACATTATAATGAATGTATACTAAATTAAAAAAAAAATAATAATATGCCTACTAGTTACGTCCCGGTGCTATGGGCCGCTGTGGGGAGCTGTGGTGAATTTTACGAGTAATAGGCATTAAGAGTAACTTTGATATCTAGATTATGGACTAAAAGCGACATATTTTTTGTTATCTTAAGTTAATTTTTTTCTTTCATAAGAGCTTTCTAACATTTAATAACATAATAAAAAAAGGAATAGCGAAATTATTCAATGCGTTCACGCGTGAAGCGGTGACCAAAAAAAATCAATAGTTATTGTACTATGCACAATCGGATATTTAAATTTTAATTGGAAAGATTCAGTTATAAATAATGTTTTATTCTTTATGTTTTAGGTCGTGCTGCAATTGTTATTTATTGCGGATGTATCCCGACGTCGAGTCCATCTTCCCGAACAAGAGCGCAGTAAGCCAGCTCGCCAGGCTGTTACATTCTTGCTTATCTGCAATGTAACCATGTGGTTGATTTATACTTTCGAAGCTCAAAAAGTCCTCGCTAATCCGGTAAACACTTTTATCTATTCTTCAAATAACAACCATTTTAATTTATTGTGTACCGGCTTCTGTTGCGTTAACATCAGTACTGAGAGCAACGGTCTATGTTATAATACTACTACTAAAGACTGCCAAATTATAACCAAATGAGTTGAGCTGTTTCGATAACGATATTATAAATAGAGTAGTCGAAATCAGCATTTTGATAGAGGGACACAGGTTCGATCACCAGGGAGGCACCAAAGAGGTTTCTACCAAACTTACGTACCCAATTGATAGTTACAATCTAATCTAGATTTTGGAAAGGAGGAGCGGAAATCTGCATATCTTTGGAAAACAAAAATAGCTTAGAAGCGTGTCTTGAGATGCAAACATCTTTTTCTTTAAAATATTAAATGTACAAATTTAAGATCTTTACTTATAGATAATTAGGTAATCCAATATTGTTTGTTTGCTTATTTATTTATTGTTGTTTCAGGTTCAACTAGATTTCTACGGATTTGTTGCCTGGTCGCTCGTCCAACGTTTTACTCTTCCGCTTTGTATTTTCCATCGTTTCCATTCAGCGGTCACCCTTGCTGAGATTTGGAAAACTAGTTATAAAGCGCGCTTGGAGTGAACAACAAATCGTTATTGGATGTTCAAATTGAATTCCAATCCTCCAATTTAATTCGTCCTTATCGGGGAAAGCAAGTTTAAAAGTTGGATATACGATTTTCAGTTACAACATTACATTCTGTTGAAATCAAAAACGTAGTACGTAGATTATGGTAGAAAACGATCAAAAAAGGTTTAATTATATTATAATATAGGCTGCAACGGGTCCCTAATTCTCCGGGAAGAGTCGTGATGAGGTATAAAACAATTGAACCTAGCAATGGTACTGCAGTTATCGAGAATGTTGGTTTTTCTATTTTATCTAATCACATTCCACCAATCAATAGTTTTGCATTACGTTTAGTTTTATTTAAAGACTGAATCGGGAGATAGTGAAAATCAATCAAATACATACGTATTAAATAATTGCTCACGTCGAAACAAACAATATTTAAATCTCCAGTTGTGAAAAGTCCCTCCTTTTTTAGACATAATTTGAGTGCCATGGTTATAGGATTTAAGAACTTTTTAAAAATTTGACAATATTTTAAATTTTCATTTACTCGTCGGTTAGGTTCACGATAACATCATGAAAGCAATAGATATACCTTAAAAGCCTGAATTAAATGTTGTCTCTAGTGTAGAAAAAATATCGCAGCTATAAAATTTTCCATAAATATGAGTAGAATATTTTAAATGTTAGTGTTATAACTGCTATGAAAGTATCAAATGATTTATTAGAGCTACGTAATTATTTGGGTTAGACTAGTGGGAATAAATATGAATAATATATAGTTGATGTGACGTAATTTAATATCTTATAAATGTACTTAAAGTTACAGAAACACCAGATATGGAATATATACCGAAAGCAGTAAACTGCTTGATACGGATGAGTTAGGCATTTGATTTTACTGCCAGGGGCCATAAAAGTCTAAAACATTTATCATTGTAGCACTCTTCTGAAGCATTGCGTATATTTTTAGCATTTTTGAAATAAAATTTATAATTCTAGATATTAAACGACTTTTTAGAATAGTTGAGATTATTATTGAGTGTGAAGAAAGAATTTAGCTTCTAAGTTCTTAATAAGTCGATTTATTTGTAGTTATTGGTGTACTTCCAATTTTTACATTTAATTTTTTGAGTTAAAATCTTTCTGTCAATATTTTCGTATCGAATTTTATGTGCAATCTATTTTTATAAGCGATCTTATTTTACATGGTAAGTGAACCCACATGTATCGTTACGCGTCATGCGAAATATCATTTCTACTTTACAGATTTTGTATAAATAGGTCATATTAAATTATTTATAATATATTTATTAATTTTGTAATTAAATCTAAGGTTCAAACGTAATCTGGTTTTTTTAGAATCAGAGCTGTGTGTGCTCACTTTGTGAGATTATCGAGTGAATGTAGTGCGGAGTTTCTGAATGCAATTATATTACAAAAAAATTGTAGATCAAATAAATCGATTTTTGGCGTATCTATTTATAATAATCTATATAATGTGACATTTTTAATAAACCGGTAAAATTAAAGACGATCTTTACCAACAAGAGTCTTACGATGTCGTGAATGTATTAGAGTTACTATGAAGTTATTGTCTTACTTAAACAGCCTCTTAAGACAAATTGCTTCCGAAAACGTACGTACCTATGCGTACGTTTACGGTGATACATTTATTGTTCAAATTCATGACAGCATTGTGCAGTATTAAAATAAGAGTGTACGTTTGGCTTGTAAAACCACTGCCGTGTTTTAAAACCACTTTTAATTATAAGTCTTTGATAAATCTATACTATTTCTAACTTGTTCAATTTTGTAGTGATATTTACTGTGTACCTAAATGTTTCGAACAAAATGTACCGATGTTTATATCTTTAGGTTTAAACATTAATAAGTGGATATTAAATCAGTGTTATAGATACAAAAATTTAAAAATTTGGAAACTCTACATACTTTAAATGTATAATTAATATGAATGTCTATTTGAATAAATTAAATATCTAATACTTATGTCATTGTGCGTTTTATTTTAATTTTAAGATTATATACAGGACATAATTAAGGTTACGTATCTTGAATTCAATGTAGGCTAGCACCACATCAATAAAATACTCAAATAATCTTCCTGCCCTTATCCCATTCTAAGTGGGGTCGGCACACGGCGCGTCGACCCACCCTAGTCGCCTTTTTTCACACATCAGTAAGAAAAGAGGGTGGTACTATTCTATTCAACCGGAAACCACACGGCAGACATCAATATAATACTCATTTAAAGTTACAATAAAATTATTTTGCCATAATCCGCGTTTGTTAAGAGAATACATGCAATGCTAAGTGTACGGAGAAGCATTACGATTTTGTTCGTGGAGCCTAACCTCCTGATGATGCTTCGGTGTCGGGCGAAAAGATCGTAAAGGTTGTGGTAGTGAGTGTGTGTAGTGCTTTTATGTAGTGTTGGTGTTGGCGCCTTGTGGTACGTGTGGCGGCTTGTCCTGAATTGTTCTTTCCTCTTATGAAATTATAATGAAAATATTTTTAACATGTAGACTTACAGTACAAAAATAGAAAATTTTAATGGTTATGTCAGTCGAGATTTATGAAAATATTGATCCTAATTTACGACGAAATTCACGATAATAACATCAAATATCGTTTATCTTTATTGATTATTTTATTGATTTAATCTTTGTCATTCTAGACTAAAAACCTGACTATACAAAACCTGAAACCTTAATAAGTTAATATCTTTGATCGTAGCAAACCATAAAATATATCAGAGTCACAGGTCAATCACAGACAATTTACAGAACAATGTCAATGTCAAATTGACACTGTCAAAACAGCAAAAGTTTCCAAAATATTACTCACTATCGTTGCTAATTTTTATTCCTAATGTAAGTAAAGCTTTATCAGCTTCAGAAATATTATTTTAATAAAAAGTTTAACGTTCAATATGTCACATTGTTATTTTACAGTTTAGTGGAAAATCATCGGCGTGGTACATTGTGTGCGACTGCTAAGAGGATAAAGTGGTATTAATTACACGAGTATGATATAAAGTTTCCTTAAATAAACGGTGATACTAACTTATGTATAGAAATAATCATCTACTATGATTATACGTATTAGCTTTCTGCTGGTTCTGAGTTGTGTTAGAACAACCTACACGTATAATGAATATAACGCAGATATAGACAAAGACGATTATGAGCAATCTATATACAGTTCGAAATTGACGCAACTTCGTAAACGTGAAGATGACTCGTTGACCAATCCAAAACCCAATTTATCAGAGCAATCTGTAATAAAAAATAATACAACTATCCTTAAACCGCAAACCAGCAATAATGATTTACAAAAACCAGCATCAGTTTCAGCCGCTAATGTCCCTAGTGAAGGCGGTATTATAAATCCACCACTGATACAGCCAAATGTAGAAAACTCAACCACTCTAAGAATCGATTTAAATGTAACCAAACCTGTACTTGCAAATGGTAAGTTATCCAAAAATATTTGCAGTATAATATAAATCTTATTGTAGGATTTTGCAATTTAGGCACGGCCAGCATAAAGCACATCTTTCGATGTGATCTTCTACACAGATTTATTGCTTTTATATATATATTAAAAGCATTATAAAAAAGAACAAATTTTGTTATGCACTTACATGTAGTATCTGGCTGAGTAGAATAGACCACGCTCATTTTTTACTGAGGTGTCGTAAAAGGCGACTAAATTTATCTGACCTGCCATGTGGTATCCAGTTGAGTAGAACAGACCACCCTTTTTCTTACAGAGGTATCATAAAAGGCATCTAAGGTAAGCTGACCCGCCATGTGATATCTAGCGGATTAGGATAGACCAGCCTCATTTTTTACCGAGGTGTAGTAAAAAGCGACTTGGGTAAGTGACTGCTGTGTGATATCTGGTTGAGTAAAATAGACCACCCTTTTTCTTACCGAGATTTTTTGCAAAATACGACTAAGATAAGTTGATGTCTGGCAGGAAGCTGGTAGTAAAATACTTAGCCAAATTATGTGACAACATGTTCATTACATATTGTGCCTACCCCACTTATAGTGGGATAAGGGCAGATGATGATGATGTTTATTGTTATATACTGAGATATTTTTATTAGGTGGTTTCATTAGTTGAGAGTGATTGATTCTTAAAAAGAGTTCAAAAGTTCAAGCTTCATTCAGGTGTCTATGAGTTAAGCAAAAATGTGATTGGAGTTGACTATATAAATTTGAATTCATTATGATATTGTATGCAAATGTATAATTTAGTAGTTACTTTTCTTTCAAAGTTTATGTTTCCTTTCCAGATACCAACACAAAACATGAAGAAGCAGTAACAACACCAAAAGTAGTAACAAAAGAAGTTGCACCAAGTAATCTTACTAAAACTGAAACTTTACTACAAAATCCAGGTGTTGTAAAAAGAGGTCTTATTGTATTTGGCGGTTTCACCCTTCTTGCTGTCGCCTATTTTGTATTTTACAGGTAACAATATCTTTCTCATCTGTAATCTTAATACAGATACTAGATATATTAAATACTAATATGTCAAGCCTGCTTTGCCATGCTTAATTTAAAGATATATTAATAACAGCTATAACAAAAATGCAAGCATGCAAGTACCAATATAGTAGTAATACCTTTCAACTTAAAATTGTCATATCTTTTTTATTTACTGACCGATTGTAATATAACATACCCTATATTTTAAGTGAGGCTTTTTGCTACATATTAGTAAAAACAGTGATTAGCGGGAACAAACACAAAAGATTTGACATCTCAACGATTTTATTATATGTGTAGATAACAATTTCCAAAGCACCAAAGCTAACTTTTAATAACAAGCTGGCAGTATAGCCATTGTGCTCTAATGGGCAACATTATGTACATTAAGTAAGGATTCACGTTGTTCCTGTACTGAGTGTAAGAGCAGCGAAAATTTTAATGGAACTACTTAATGTAGATGTATGATATTTTTACTTGTACTATCTTTAACCTTTAGCCCCACCTACTGGGGCAGCATTCACTATTTCAAGAAAAAGTCTGTAACCAAGAAAGTTCCTTAATTTACTATATTCATAGACATTTTTAAATTACTTAGTTAAAAATTATTAGGTGCAGTTATAGATTGACGATTTATTTTAACAAGTGATTTATATCTCAAGATAATCATTGTCTTGAGTGAAATTTGTGCTCAATTTACTGTCAAGATTATAATTCATTTTTTTTAAACTATTGAGTTATAACTATGACTACATCTCTTTGCACATTTTTCAGTGAATTTTTGCTATTGTAAGATTCAGAAGCTGTGGTAGCCCAGCGGTAACACCGTGCGCCTCTTTCGAGGAGGTCTTGGGTTCAAACCCCGGGCAGGCACCAATAAGTTTTCTAGTAAAACTTATGTGTCTAATTGATAATTGCAATTTATCACATGCTTTTCGGTGAAGGAAAACATCGTGAGGAAACCTGCATATCTCTAGAGAATTCTGGGGATATGTGTAACCTACCAATCCGCATTGGAGCAGCGTGGTAGGTCTCAGCTCCAATCCTTCTCTCCAAAAACGGAGAGAAGAGGTCTATGCCCAGCAGTGGGATAGTAACAGGCCGTTACTACTTACTAACTACTAAAATTCAGAATTTTTAAGATGCTATTTAGATCTACTGACACAAGCTATTACATACTTCCACATAAAACATGACACATCTATTCTCATTAAAGTATTTAGCATAATTTACATTACTTCAGTGCTTTCTTTAGTTTTGTATGATATATACTGACATCCCATGTTCATACATATTGTCCATAATTTGTCTGTTCTGTCTGTTTAAGTTAAGTTAGATAAATTGTTTAACTTAACTTTTTGAAATTTGTGCATATAAGTCATATGATCTACTCCTAAAACTTTATATTTTATTTTCAGGAGAAAGGGCAAGAAATATGATTCAAACAATTCTCATAATAACAATGATACTAATCAATTTAGGTATGGTGTCCTCCAATCAGATGATCGGAGAGATAACTTAGAATTGGCTCGAATACCTCTGACCATGGAGTCTGACGAAGACGATGAAGAGGATTTAGAAATTTTTGACTTGGAACAAAAAAAGAAATCTCTTTCCTATGTTAATCTTCAAACGAATGATGAAGATCTTGTTTTACGTAGCTCCAGGGACGAATCAAAGAACAATCTCCTGTTAGACATAGAAGATGGACCATCAGACCCTTTAATTAATTGGTCAAGTAATGGAAGCAAATCAATATTGTAAATAATTTCTGAGGAGCTCGTATAAGCTGATGACCATGATTCCTATCTCGTAAATAACAAACTTTGCATTATGAATGGTTTGTGAATATGACAAATTTTATTTCTATATAATAGAAATATATTTGTATTAAAATTTCCGTTTGAGAGTTAATTAGATAAGCCAATTCTGTTCAATAGAATTGTAATGTAAAGCAACTTGTTTGAGTTTGGCTGATCTAATTATCTTATTTTATTGTTTAAATTAACAATATTAGCAATAGGTGATGTATATCAATATAGTCTTTGATTTATGATTCAAATTTATATGATCTTTCCTAATTTGATTTCTATAATTGTATTTTGTTTTTCTGTTGGATAACATTTTGCATTTTCAATACTGGAAACTGTATAATTCAATTTTTTTATGTGTCAAAAATATGGTGATATATTGACATATTTAAATTAACGTATGTTAATTATATTTATCAGTCATTTTATAGTTACATAATATATATTAAAAAGCCATATCGAAAAAATGTGACACATCTACTTTGAACACTTGACTACACCTTGGACGCTTTTCATCGAAATAAATCGATTTAATGATGCTTATAAAGTAGAAAAGTAAAGATTAACAATTTTATATGATCGTGATTCATTGCGAGCCTCTAAAATTGTAACAACTAATAAATAAATATATGGGACGCTTACACACTCTGTCGTCCGTCCCCAGAGTAAGTAACGTAATATAATAATTGTGTTAAAAGTGACAAACAACCGGTGAATATATACTTATATACCTATGTTTTAAATACATACTTAAATACAAATATACACCCAGGCTCAAAGACCAACAAATTCATTTATTGAAAGGTTTGGTCCTCTTCGGAAATCGAACCCGCGACCCGCAGAGCCAAAGGCAGAGTCACTACCCACTGCTCCAACGAGTCTGTCAACAACTATGAGTATTAACTACGAAAACATGAAGAAAAGTGAAGATTATTCTTCACATTTGATATATGATGATATACATATATTACCTCATTATGGAAAATGAGCTATTAAAATTCAGCAAATTCAAAAAACTCAGCAAATGATTAATAGAGAAAGTCAATAAAGATAAAAGTGATCCATCGAACAACCAGAATTACAAACAAAACTGACTGAGCGGTGAAGCTAAAGTGATGATGTGTAGATATCTTTAAACCACTTATGTATTTATTAATGAATGTGTAACACCACGATGGGGAATGTATGTGTAAATGTTCAGATGAAATTTTTCAACCATATTTCAAATTTAACATAACCTTGTTCTCTTTATTCTCCTAATTAATGCATTAAGTTTTTTGTAGCGTTAGATAAGTTATAAGTTTATATTAATTTAGTTTTAAGATGATCACATTTATATTTGACATATTTCTTGTAATATGCCTATGGTCTTGTACAATTAATAATTGGTGTTAATATGAAATCTTTGCATTTATAAAAGATAAAAAGTATAAGACTTTACTGTCCTTCGATTATTTCCATACCAAAGTAAAAAGTATAAAAAAGTTTACCTCAACAAACGATGGAACAAATATTTAATGCATTTAAATTAATGTGTTCACATGTAAACCTACGCCTGACTCATCCTCATCCAGGATAATATATCAGAATCAGAATCAAAAATAGCTAAATCCTAAAGTCACAATAAATTCAGCTAATTTTAAACATTTATATTACAGTTTGCAGGAAACGTATAGATAGATATTACTTAAATTCACAGTGATTAAATCTGTGTTTAATATTTTTTATTTGTCGAAACTCCAAGAATTATTATTATATATTTATTTTCATTATTATCAATATTTTCATTTTACTCAATTTTAATTATTTTGGATATAGCTAGGTTTGATTCTAACCCCCTCATATATGAACATATTATTTAATACATTTATTCTTAGAGAAAACATGCGATGTCGTAAGGTTATCTCATGTAGCTAAGATACCGCGAGAAAGGTTAAATTAGTGCAGTACAAACCAGTGGGAAATTTTAATTATTTGTGCAGTTCATTTGATGGGCCAAGAATTCTATTTGCATGTTCATTTCATTGGATGGGTTTTTATGCATTTATTTCAAATTCCATCACTCATAGGATATAGAAATAATTAATTATATACCTACAATTTATTGATTGCAATTTAAGTTCGCAAAACATATGGTTTTGTTTTTTTACTTCAGTAAAGTTTTTTTCCGAGAGATCTCTTCAGGAAATTATATGTAGGAGAATATAAATTTTATTTTGCGCATACGACAACGCTTTTATTTATTTATGTTTTGCATTTCATTCCTTTCAAACTTATTATACTCGAGTATAATATAAAATCAATAATTTAAAACATACAGATTTAATTTTTACATATACAAGAATTTTATTCGTATTAGACGCATTACTTTCGTTATTCTTAAACATTCTGATATGACATGCGTGCGTGGGTGGGATAAATAAATAATTTATCTTCGAAAAATAGCTTTTGTCAAATAACTTCACTTGATAATTATTTAAAATTAGCATATTCTATTACTTTGATAACCTCGTTCACTAATAACAATGCCTAATAATTAACAGATTTAAAAATATTTATCATTATAAATAATGAACACGAATATATCAATTATTTTTGTAAAAGTAATAGTTTTGTTCATGAAATAAATTGTCTTAATAAAAATAAAAATTAATATTAAAAAAATGTCAAAATATTTTTTTTATTCGTAAACGTTCAATTTTAAAATAAAAATATAATTCTACGAGAAATCAAAATGTACATAAATAAGTAACAGGCATTTATAATTAAAGGAATCACAGACAAAAAAATATTAAGATATTATTGTGATGTTTTTTTCATGAGTCACATAATGATAATCTAGACGCATTGTGTTTTTTTTTGGAATATGTATTTCTAACAAAAGAATACCTTATGATGTATCATAATATATTTGCTAGGTAAATTTAATGTTTATGAATAAATTTTTTGTGTTCTGAGCGTTTAAATATTATTTTTTATTGTTATAATTTAAAATTCAATGCGTTATTTTCACAATAATATTACCTTTAAGTCTATTATATATTTTTAGATTTCTCTCGAAAACCGGGAAATGAAAGTTTTGAGGTGAAGAATACTCGGGAATTTCTCGACGTTGTGGCCTATCGGGTCTGTTAGACTAATAACCTTTTCATTGTTATTTCAGGTTTATAGTTTGTATTATTACTCGAACTTTGTAGTCCCCCGTATTTTCATTCTAAACCCTATTTATAGTTTCTCTTAGAGAAACTTTAAGTTTCCACGATTTTTGCTAAGGGATGTTCTGTTGTCTTTACCTAATGCGAATGGAATAGATACTATTCAATATCACTAACTATTATTTATTATATAATTTACTTCTAAATTGAGTTCAAGTATAAATTTATTTGAAATTATCTAATTCATTGAAAGATTGTTAATTAAAAAAGTGCCAAATAACCTTTTACTGATTCCAAACGAATGACGATTGTACCGAATGACGGTTTGTGGTTCGGTGTAACGGCTAGATCGCAGAAAAGAATCGATTTGATCGAACCTTATTCGATAGTTTATTTATGCTTTAAGAATGATTTATACAACGAGCAGTATTTTTGTTTTGCACGCTTTTATAATTAGAGATTTGGCTCAATTTAGATCCACTCAGTCTTTTAATTTTAACTAATATCAAATACAATTGTACCCTTAGCATTATTAAAAAATTGAACAGAAATAAGTACTTTTTATTCGATTATAGAATGCCAATATTGCGATGTAGTTTTCTATTGGTATATTATTAACACAAAGCATATATTTGTACTTAAAGCTTATTGTTCTTTCCAGTTCCTTAAGATAATGTTTAAATTAGAAATAAAACCTCTTGTCTCGATCTTACATCTTCATTATTAAGCTTTGGACTGTGATAGTAGAAAAGAGACTAGATGTATTTGTACAAAATATATTTTTTCATGAATACAACATATTGTTTGCATAGCGTGATTACTTATATGTGTGTTTGCTCTACTTCTTACGCAACTGTTAATTACTTCTAGAATATAAATGTTTATTTACACCAGCTTTTTTATTTTTTGACTGCTCTGTTGTCGCTTTTGACCGAGTATACAATTACAGACTAGTTAAATAAAAAAGCGGGTGTAAATTAGTCTTAAGACAGTTTCTTATGGAATAAAAATGTCTAATATTTTAAAAATGTTTCATTTTATATAAGGAGCCCGAAATGTCCTGTGTTACTTGCTGTATACATACCATTTTTCGTTTTCTATTAAAAGTTCCGTTGTCTATTAAAATGATTTAAGTAGGTTTTTTATTAGTCTGGCTAAGGCAATAGTTTTGCCATTTAAGTATTGCCAGGATACGTATCGCAATAATTTAAATAAAAAATTAATTTAGTCCTAACAGCGTTTATACGTTCATAACAACAATATTTTTAAGAAGTAAAAAAAATGTGTGTTTTAGCAAAAGATAATAACTCATAACTCACAGATACTCATAAAGTACTCTTTTTTTTAAAAGTCAATAAAAAGTAGTAGAAGCCTATTACTCTCCCACTGCTGGAAATAGGCCTCCTCTCTCCGTTTTTGGAGAGAAGGATTGGAGCTAAGACCTACCACGCTGCTCCAATGCGGATTGGTAGGTTACGATGTTTTCCTTCATCGAAAAGCGTGCGATAAATTGCAATTATCAATTAGACAATGCTTTCAATTTAAAGTCAATGCTTTCATGTATTTCGAAGTAACAAAGAGTTTACGTTTACAAAGAATCGATTGATAACATCACCCCCTACATGCATATAGATATCGTATATCGAAACGATGAAAATAAAAACAACCCGTGTACGCAGTTGATCTGGTTAAATGACAGAGAATGTGGGATGGAATGGAAAAATGTGTTTGAGCGATTTTCTTACATATATTTTGTTTCTAAAATAAATCAAACGCTTCAGCTTCTGATAATGTTACGGAGGGACGAATGATGTATATTTTTGAAGATATCTTTACGGTCATTTGTTTTTCCTTTTTTAGATAGAAAATGAACGTAAATAAGAACAAATAAACTACTATGTATTTTTGAAGTATTCCTCGTGAAAATAACATTTATTTATACCGATAAGTAGCATTCTTCTGTACAGTAATTATTATATTGTATAAGAATTAATAAAATTCGGTCCATCTGAAGAATTTCTGTGTTCTGTACATTCTATGTTCTAATATGTACAAACATAGAGCATGTAACTTTATTCTTCGAATGTTGCGCTACTTTATTTGTTACTTTGTATAGCTGGTGCGCAAAAAATTTTCACTTCTATAGGTTTATATTTTTAATAAAAATAATTAAGTATTTATAATTAAATGTACGTACACACATATAAGACTATGTACAACATAAGTTATTGTTGGAAGTTTTTTCTTTTTCTCCACGCGTTCTTACTAGGTACATCTTTAACTAGCTAGGTGTTACAAGTTATGTGGTGCAAGAGTAAGCTCTTAGCGTTTGATAATAGAAAAATCTAACAGTGGACTGGTTACGTCTTCATATTTTTTTAACGCAGGGTGGTCTTAAGGGTAAAATAATCAAAGAAATTCAAAAATATTTAAGTTGCAGTTTAGAGGAGTAAAATAGAGAGCGAATTCTGATATACCTAATCACTATATAAGTTTCTAATACTTAAGATAATTTTGAATTGTATGATAGAGAGAGACAAATAGACAATAAGTAGAGATTATTACTAATTTAATAGAGACTTTACTTAAACTGTAATAAAATACTTTAGTCGTGGTTGAATCTTTCACGACATTTGCTCTTGTCTTTGTTTCTTTCCATTGTGATTGCAAGTAGAGAGATAAATATAAGGTAATGGACAGGAAACTATTGTTATCGTACGCAAACACTTACACGTAGCTCGTTCTCGTCGGGCAGTGATGAATAATAATGAGCTTATCTACGTAACAAAAGTAATAAACAATTCAAAATTAATAAAAAAGTTAACACTAATACATTTTAAACTATGCACTTAAAACTGCGACAGAGTGACTGGCTCGTTGGAGCAGTGGGTAGTGACCCTGCCTTCGGCTCCACGGGTCGCGGGTTTGATTCCCGCCGAGGACCAACATTTTCTTTAAAATGAATTTGTCGGTCTTTGAACCTGGGTGTATATTTGTATTTAAGTATGTATTTAAAAAATATATAAGTATATATTCACCAGTTGTCTGTCACCCATAACACAAGTATTAAGTTACTTACTTTGGGGACGGACGACCGTGTGTGTAAGTGTCCTATATATTTATTTATTATTATTTATTATTTATTACAGAGTAATGTTCAGCATGACTTAAATTATGTCTTTTACTGAGATTGTGCACAAAAGATTTAAACACGCTAGCGCTTATGACTTCTAGCGTTCTTTGTAGTCTTTATTTTACAACTTGCGCCAACTTGGCAGGCCCGCGGGCAGGAGGGTTCGCCGGACCCGGCGGAAATGAAAAATAAACACGTCCGGACGTCGCGTGGCGCCGGCCGCGGAAAATGAAGGGGCGTTGCGACTACCACATTGAGCTACGAAATGTTAGCTGTCACACATTCTCTATGTTATACCGTTTTAAATTACATATTACGAATATAACTTATGGTTTTATTTTATTCTCTTGCCCTTATCCCACTCTAAGTGGGGTCGCCACAACATGTTATAAACATGCTGTCACATGTTTTTGCTGCGTTTTTACGACCGGCCGCCTGCCTGACGCCAACTTACCTTAGTCGTATTTTACGACACCTCGGTAAGAAAGAGGGTGGTCTATTCTACTCAACCGGATACCACACGGCGGGTCGGCTTACCTTGGTCGCCTTTTACGACACCTCGGTAAGAAATGAGGGTGGTACTATTCTATGCCGGTATTAGGTATTAAATTTTTTATTACCTATATATTACTGAACTAACACTCATCATCATCTTCCTGCCCTTTTCCCACTCTAGTGGGGTCGGCACAACATGTAATAAACATGCTGTCATATGATTTGGTTGCGTTTTTACGACCGGCCGCCTGCCCTGACGTCAACTTACCAATGTCGTACTTTACGATACCTCGGTAAGAAAGAGGTTGGTCTATTCTACTCAGCCGGATACCACACGGCGGGTTGACTTACCTTAGTCGCCTATTACGACACCTCGGTAAGAAAAGAGGGTGGTTTTTTTTTACATTAAATCGAAACCATCGAATCCGCCTTAATAGGTTAGGTCCTCTAAACACTGACAGCGTTAACTCTTAATATTACCAAACTTTACGTTAGCCAAGGCAGCTCCTAGCTCTCGGGTCACTGGCACGCTCTATAAGCCTTCTAGATAGATCTTAGAGGGCAAGATCGAGAACATACGGTCCTTACACTAAAAGGCACAAAAAGTAGCTTCTATCGAAATAAATAAGATTTATGTTAAAATGGATTTTGAGTGATTCGACTATAAATCGCCCTATCTGAAGAAGTTACATGTTTGCTATTAATATTAGAAGTAACCATTTTCATTAAGTGAAAATAAATTCTTAAACAACGCTATTGAATGTGATTTATACAAGACAGCTACAATTAATTAAGCCAACTTAACAAGTTGAAACCGTGTTCCGTCAAAGCTAATTAATTGTAGTAATTATTCAATTGATCACCGATACAACCTTGTTTGATAGTAATTGAATTAATTGTTGCGATTTCATCACATAGAAATGAGACAGTAAAAGGTTTATAACCTGTACAATATATTGAAAATGATTAAATATTAATATAATATGTGTAATACTCGGATGTAGTTGCCAAGGACTGTTTTATAAAAATTTGAGACTACAGTTATTATAGAGTTATTATACTAGAACAGGGAAGCCAGCCTGTAATGGGCCTTTCTTCTATCCTTCTTCCTAATTTCATCATCATCCTCCTGCCCTTATCCCACTCTAAGTGGGGTCGGCACAACATGTTATAAACATGCTGTCACATGATTTGGCTGCGTTTTTACGACCGGCCGCCTGCCTGACGTCAACTTACCTAAGTCGTATTTTACGACACCTCGGTAAGAAAGAGGGTGGTCTATTTTACTCAACCGGATACCACACGGTGGGTCAACTTACCTTAGTCGCCTTTTACGACACTCGGTAAGAAATGAGGGTGGTACTATTCTATTTAGCCGGATACCACACGGCGTAATCTTCCTAATTTATACTACCTTATATATAAAGCTGATGAGTTTGTTTGTTTCATTGTTTGTTTGAACGCGCTAATCTCAGGAACTACTGGACCGATTTGAAAAATTCTTTCAGTGTAAGATAGTCCATTTATTGAAAAAGGCTTTAGGTTATAAAACATCACGCTAAGATGAATAAGAGAGGCAGCAATAAAAAATATTACGAAATTCTAAAACGGAAAAATTTAAAGCTTTCCTTGCGTGCGCCAAGTAAACGGTAATAGTTATTCAAAAATCATGTTTTACAAAATTGTTCCCCTCTAAAAGTTCTAAATAAAAGTCCACGACAGCATATGTCTAGCTTTTAAGGTTGACCAACTTTAACCATTTTTATGGTTATCACAAGACAATATTACGATTTTAATCTTTCCACGCGGGCGGAGCCGTTGACGATTGCTAGTAATATTATAAATGCGAAAGTTCGTGAATATGGATGTATGTTTGTTTCTCTACTCTTTCACGGCGAATCCGCTGGAACAATATCGATGAAATTTGGCACAATTATTCCTCATACACCGGGGTAATAACATATAGATTACAGCAATCCTAACAGGATTGCTGTTATTCTACAGGAATAGGATGACATTGAAAAACGCCATCTATTATCAACCTATCACGCGACAACTTGACTTTAGTATAAAAAGACAAGTAAGCGAAAATTTTTATGGTAAATAAACTACCACATAACTTACTACAAAATGATATAGTTACATCATTTCCAAAACGACATGCACGGTGATTGAAGCATGATATAACATAGAAAAAAGGGGGGAAATTTTGTTTATTTTAACTAAAATAAGTGATGCATTATATTGCAATACTTCGTTGGTATTATAAATTTATTTCGTATCCGTTCGCACATTTTCATACCAATGTTGAAGTAGCGCTGTTTGTTAAAGGTACGCCGCAACTCTTTTAGTTTGTGTTGCCAGCAACTTTGATTGAAACTCTCTTTATTCTGGGAAATTGGTAAAACTTCCCCAAATTGCTTTCTTCTGTATATTTTGTACGTGCAAAGAGACTAACCTTGTTTGAATTTACCCCGACTTAGATTACTAGAAGACAATTTTTTTATATTAAAAATCTGTTAACATTTTTACATTCTTATAAATTTCAAGTGACTGAAATACAATATACATTTAGTAACTATCAATTGCAAACAAACGAACAAAAAGATAATTTTTACCAAAAAAATGTGTGATTATTAAAACTTATTTTTGAAGTGTTCGTGCGTAGTGTTGACAATAATAAGCTTTGTGATCTTACAAATAAGGTTGAAAGATACGTTCCTATATGATATCTAAATGCTCATTCGCTAATTATGGCCGAAGGCCTAGTTTTATGTATCCATAAAACAAAGTTGTTGACATAAGTAAAGGTTTATCATGAAACTTTGAACATTTTTTTACTCTATCTGGTCTCTTATTTAAAATATATTATGTTTAGGTAATTGAAATCAGTTATCACAATAAGAAATAAAACATAATTCTATATGTAATTGGAATCTCCAACGATAAAAAGTAAAAAAATATTCCGCATGTCAGTCTGCTATTTCAAGCATTTTAATTATCTTTCGATATACGAGCCTTAGACGGGATATGAGGAAAAATGACTCGCAATGAGAAAATAATATCAGAATTAGCATTCCTTCATTGTTCCGGAATGTATTCATATAATAAGTACGGAATACACGGTTTTCGATTCAATGGAAGAAAATACATTTCTTGAATTAAGTGTTATGTAATTGAGTTAGATTTTTTGATTAGAACTAAATTCGTAGACAAGGATTGCATAAAAGTAAGAGCCTGTTACTATACCACTGCTGGGCATAAGCTTCTTCTCTCCGTTTTATTTGGAGAGAAGGATTGTCCTTACTGTACATTAAAGTAAAGTAACGTAAGTAGTATACAATTAAATATACCTGACCTAATTAAATATAATGACCTGTCAAAAACAGTGGGATAACATTTTAAGTAATGACATATATAATAGCTTGTTAAAACATGCTGAGAGCAAAAAAGATCTCGCTCGGCTCCGTGCTGTTTTTGCCAAGGAATCGGGATACTGGCTTCACGCTCTCCCATCCGCAAACCTAGGTACTCTTTTAGACCATACCACCTTAACACTGGCGGTTGGTCTACGACTTGGCGCCACGATCAATCAAAGTCATCGATGCCATTGCGGTGAGGTTGTTGATACATTTGGACACCATGGTCTCTCCTGTTTAAAAAGTGCTGGTTCTCGTCATAGCAGTTTAAATGAGATCATCTGGAAATCTCTTGCTACCGCTACCGTTTTAGAACCAAATGGATTGGCTCGTAGCGATGGCAAGAGACCTGATGGTATGACTCTCATACCTTGGAAACTGGGGAGGTCACTTGTTTGGGATGCTACATGTGTAGACACGTTAGCTGCATCACATATACAAGGGACCTCTACTATGGCGGGAGCAGCGGCTACCACTGCAGAACATGCCAAGAGGCGCAAATATGAAGACATAAATAGAAGCTTAATTTTTGTGCCTTTTGGTGTAGAGACCTTAGGTCCATGGGGCCCGGACGCTCATACGTTCTTCAACGAGCTCGCTAGAAGGCTCGTAGAGCGTACCGGGGACCCGAGAGCTGGCAGCTACCTTGGCCAACGAATAAGTTTGGCCATACAAAGGGGCAATGCTGCCAGTATTTTAGGAACTCTACCCCATTGCTATGGAATGGATGGTTTTGATTTAGTGTAAATATATATATATATATATATATATATATATATATATATATTTACATATATATATATATATATATATATATATATATATATATATTTATTAATTTTTATTTTTATTCTTTAGTTATTATTTAATTAGATTTAATTTGTTTTTTTTTTAATGCTTGTTTCTATTATAATTAAGTTTTTTTATTTATGAATAGTTATTAGGCAACAAATTGATTAAATACACAAATAAAAAAATAACAAAAAAAAATAATTAAATATTAAATTAAAAAAATGAATTGATTAAAAATAAAAAAATTAAAAATCATATTGGTTGAGTTGAGTTCATATTAATTGACCGTACCAAATAAATTATAATAATTAACACAGCTAAAAATACCTTTGTGCCGTGATTTATGCCAAAACCTTCTAAGATACGAAACATTATCAAAATTTAACAAAAAGAATGGAGATGATATCTTTATAAAAAAGTTGTGTATCGGTTCGATGAACCTAGAGAAATAATGCTTAAGCGATAAATCTTTTTAGTACGATCGGATTAGATATCATTTGCCCTTTATTCAATCAATTTCATTTATAAAGAAGAAGGATCTAATAAGATTTGAAGATGAGAAACGTTCAATGGTCCTGCGAGGCTTTCACGTCGATTACGTAAGGACACACAATTTTTACAGCGGCCGATAACTTAAATGTTCAATTGTCCGGAAATAAGTGGTTGACTTTTGAAAATATCCCGGATTCAACCAATAATGGAAACGAGGAACAACAACAATGTCTTGCTAATAATAGTCATTCATTCGTTCAAAATTATTGAACGAATTATTTTGCTATAATCCGTGTTTGTCAAGAAAGTCTATGTGATGCTAAGTGTATCAAGCACAACCCGTTCTCATACCTTTCTATTATATACTAGCAATGGCCAGCGGCTCCGCCCGCGTGATATAATATTAAAACCGTAATATAATATTTTGATAACCATAAAAAAGTTAAAGTGGGTTTACCTTATAAGCTAGACATTGCTGTCGCGGACTTTTATTTAGAACTTTTAGAGGAAAACAATTTTGTAATACATGATTTTAGAATAAATTTCACTGTTTACTTAGCGCACGCAAGGAAAGCTATATTTTTTCGTAATATATTTTACTGTTGCTCCTCTGCATGTAGTCTTTCTCAATAAATGGACTATCTTACACTGAAATAATTTAAATAATATTTTCATTAGTTTCAAAGTAACGCCTAATTCGATAAATTATTTTTTATAATTCAAAATGCGAATTAATAAATGTCTTTACTCTATAAATATTGGCTAGCAATACTCGTATCATATAATAAACGACGTGATAACAAAATTCTGTTGATCAAAAATACTCCGTGAATTTTCCAATGTCCAAGCAAAACTTAAGCTATTATGACGGACAAAAAAGTTGACAAAGTCTGCCAACTCGGGAACTAACGGTGCTCGTTATTGCCTTAGTTGGACAATATTTTTGTTGTGGAGTTGGGGGAAAGCTTGTCATAAAAGCTATTGTATGGCTGAAGAATTAGTGAGGCTATTAAAAATGTTTCTTATTTTATCATAATATTAAATGTCTCTAGGATTATTTCATATCTCGCTATTGTCTAATAAGTATTATATTTACACAAAATGAAATAAGGAAAGGTTCATTGTCATTGTAAGCTGTGGTAGCCCAGCGGTAACACCGTGCGACTCTTTCTCGAGGAGGTCACGGGTTCAAACCCAGGCAGACACCAATGAGTTTTTCTGTTAAAATTTATGTGTCTACTTGATAATTGCAATTTATCACACGCTTTTCGGTGAAGGAAAACATCGTGAGGAAACCTGCGTATCTCTAGAGAATCCGCATTGGAGCAGCGTGGTAGGTCTTAGCTCCAAACCTTCTCTCCAAAAACGGAGAGAAGAGACCTATTCTCAGCAGTGGGATAGTAACAGGCCGCTACTTACTTACTTTTACTAGTAATTGACCATGTTCTAGTAGTTGACCGTTTCATATGAAATTTTAAATAATAAGCGTTTTGTTTGTTGTAGCTAATAAAAAAGAAATTTGTAATTATCTCTTGCCACCTAGTAACAACTGCCCAAAACCTCAGAGCTGTACCCCATTGTTTCATATTTACAATATAACATTGTTAATTAATATTTTTTATTAGGTACAACAAACAAAACGCTTATTATTTAAAATTTCATACAAAACGGTCAACTACTACTAGTACATGGTCAATTACTAGTGCCTTGACCTTATTTTATTTTATTATTAAGTAGGAGTATTAAGTAGACCACTCTTATTGCTTGCCGGGGTGTCGTAAACGGCGACTAAGGTAAGTTGTCGTCAGGGAGTCTGCCAGTTTTAAAATACCTAGCCAAATCATGTATCAACATGGTTATTACATGTTGTCCCGATCCCACCTAAATTTAACCTTATCCCACATAAGGGATGGAAAATAGCGATAAAATTACATCATCGCCTTATTTTTCCAGGTTAAAGTTATATGTGATAAAATTACCAATAATCATTAATAAAAAATCGCCGGGTATCAATGATATTTAGTGTAATACTTTTCCATTATTGTGTATTTGTCATTCGGTGTATATACTATCAGATATTAGCTAATTAAAATTAAATCTAAGGAGGATTCCAGAAAGGTTTAAAAACAATATATTCATTAACATGTGTACATTCTAACAAATACATATGTTCATGAAATAAACATTTCATGTTTGATGAAACGGATAGGCTTCTCCGATCCGATGTATCACACTGGTCAGGGTTTGAAAGTGAGTCTTTGTAAAGAAAACAAGGGTTGAATCTCCTCATTGACTCCCGCATCACGAACTCACTTTGTTAGGAAAACACCGCCACCCTTTGATGTGACGAGCGACCGGTTTTTTAATGCATATCTTTTACGGAATTATTGATAGCGGTTGGATAATCGATTTAGATCCCTAACTTTTCACTTGACGGTATTATTATATTTGATCTCGAAGAAAACGTGAATGAAGGGGACCTGTAGAGTAGTTGAGTAATATATAAATGTATAATATCTGGGTGATTGAGCCTTGCTCAGTAATTTTTTACAAAATAAAAAAAGAAACTTCAAAAAAAAAAAAATAGGGTAGGTAGTTGTAGTTGGGCTCGATCCTAGGTGTTTTCTTTTCCGGCGACCACCCGTTCTCAGAATAAGCTACGCTGACTTGACAGTTAATGGCAAAAATTCAATTCAATATAAATTTTAGTATTTTTTAATGCCCAAAAACAGGAATAAAATGATTTTTCAAAAAATAAAACCTAGTTAGATCGATTTTTCTCTCCCAAAACCCCCTACATGCTGAATTTCAGGAAAATCGTTGTAGCCGTTTCCGAGATTTCGAAAATATATATATACAAGACTAACTCATTTAAATATTAAAGATAAATACGTTTTAGCTAGATTATACTTTGTGAATTTTATACATTACTTTATAATAAATTGCAATTGATAATTAAAAATATAAGTTTATACAGAACTCATTGATGCCCGCCCGGGGTTTCAACCCGTGACCCCCACTGCATCTGGTACTACCGATGCATAGATTATTGGAGGGAGGGACCACTATAAGAGAGGCTCCGACACGGTGATGACGCGGGGTACAGAGCTGCTGCTGGCGGGGATGGGGGTAATGTGTGCGACGTTACCCTGAAACCACCACCGGCAGCGTCACACTATCAGATTTTTTGTCGGTGAGAGTCTAATTTACCCGCCAGTCGTTCCCTCGGGGCGGCCTATAATGGGTTTTTCTGATATAAAAAAAAAATCTTTAAGAGACCTACTTTCAATAGCAAACGTTCATCGGTTGAGACAAAAGATGAAAAGAAGCATAAAAAACCTTTTTAATTATTATTCAAAAAGTTTGTATCATAAAGTTGCACAGCCTAAAAAAGAAAAAGGAAACGAGAAAAATCGTTTTTTTACAATTGCTAAAACCATTCGAAAAAACCTTTGTTTAGCTAATTCAAAAGTTGAAATTTATTCATGTACCTTAAACGTGGCAATTCCTTACCTAATTTGGAAACTTGAGCCGTTGTTCAAAGAGTAACTCCCCCCTTAGAGGTATCGAGAAGGTTCGATTCCGTGTTTCTTATCCTTCATTCATTAGCAAGTTCAATCAGAAGGCCGCAGCCTGTGGTTATTTATTACCCCACATCTGCCCTAACAATTACGAGGAACGAAAAACTTTCTCCATTACTAGCCCCTGGGAAGGTTTTCATACAAAAAAGAAATCGTACACGTTACCGTGTGGCGCGTAATGGATTTCCAATCTCGATTTCTATTTCGGCTATAATCGATAACGGGTATTATACGGGTGAAATATATCCATTGAATAATTCGATGGCGAGGTTATATTTATGGAACACTTATTGCCTATTTACTCGGTATACGTCATTATTAATTTATAAGCTAAATATAGGTAAGATATGGTTGATCTTATATGTATCGAATTGTTAAAAACAAAAGCTTCGTTGTTTGCACCTACCACGTTGCTTCGATGTTAATTGGTTGGTAACGCATATACCAAGAATTTGTTTAACGATTTGCAGGCAAATAAGTTTTAATTAAAAACGCATTTCCGAAACCGGGTTTGAACCGTGACCCTTGGGTCATAGGCGCGAATATCTCGGCTGATGAGCGGATGGTATATTTAAGAGAAATTATCTACCTATCTACTTTCATCATCATCCTCAACCGATGGACGTTCACTGCTGGACATAGGTCTCTTAATGGAATCTCCACACCATGCGATCTTTTGCCGCTTGGATTCAGCGGCTCCCCGCGACCTTTTGGAGGTCAACAGTCCACCTCGTAGGGGACCCGACGAGTCGACGACTCTACCGAAGCTGCGTTTTCCGGTGCAGGGTCGCCATTCCAACACCTTAAGACAGCAACGCCCATCTCCACTTCTGCTTTGCGAGACGCTGAGCTACGTCGGTAACTTTGGTTCTACTACGAATCTCCTCTTTCTTGATTTGATCGCGCAGAGAAACTCCGAGCATAGCTCGCTCAATCACCCGCTAAGTGACTTTGATCTTTCTTATGAGGCCCATAATCATCTACTTTACTAGGTAAATATACACTTTACCTATTAATTCTTATAATATATGTAACCTGACAATCCACTATAAAATAGGACATAAAGTAGGACTTGCTTTAGCATAACTTAGTCTATACATACTAAACCAAACTTAAAATTCAGTATATTTGTAAGAAAATGTAAAAGTATATATATTTTAAGATTAGGTTTCGTACAGTACTCGCACCTGCCGTGGGATTATATTTCGTCCGCACGTGCTTCGGTCATTAGACGAGAAAATATAAGACGGGGGTAGATAGACCCAAGTAAAATGTATTGGATTTTTCGGTATTGGGCTAGTATTAAGACCAACTTTTGCTATCGTTGGATTGGTTATTTTATAGAATGTAAAATGTACATTAACTATGTTGTTTACTTACAGTTATACGGACGATTAATGAATGTTCTCAAAACTTAATTTGAAATTGCGAAAATGGACTTTCAATTCTTTCAGAAAGCCTACTTTACTGTACTTGAGGATTACTTAGATGATCAGAATGGGTGGACATAGCTACTTCACTTTACTTGAATAAAATATTTTGAATTTGAATTTGATGTGACTTTATTATTCGCTTAGGGCGAATATATCGATAGTATATATTGCAATCAGTTATCTAGGTACTGAGGTCCATACGCAAACCTAGTCATATTGATAATTTACTGCAGTGGGTAGTGACCCTGCCTTCATCTCCGCGGGTCGCGAGTTAAATTCCCGCCGAGGGCCAAAATTTTCTATAAATGAATTTGTCGGTCTTCAAGTCCGGGTGATATTTGTATAAAGGGATTATATAAGTGTATATTCACGAGTTGTCTGTCTACCATAACACAAGTATTAAGTTACTTACTTTGGAGACGGACGACCGTGTGTGTAAGTGTCCTATATATTTATTAAATTTTAAAGCGTATGATTTAGTATTCATTTTAATTAAAAATTCTATATAACTTCAATTATAATCTTTAATTATGCCTTCTACAGAGACAGAACATTCTTATTTTAATTTCATAACTTCCATAGAGAACATTTTTATTTTCATTTCATATACCTTATGTTTTCCTTTATATAAATATTGAGGACAAGGTCATAGCTAGAATTCCCACAGAACAAATAATCACGCACCTACCTTGTTTCATGCAGAAATTCTCTCCACGCAATTTTCCACTGTAGGTATTACTTTACTAATGTAGTCGGTACATCTGCGGTGTTTCAGGCTCCAGGGCAGAGTCGAATATTCAGAGGGTTGCCACCTGCGAAATGTTATTATCTCATTAGAGGCCTTTACCTTTCTGCTGTTTACCACGGACACCTGTTTTAATATAATTTCTCTTAACCCCTACGGATTTAAGTTTCGGTATTGTGTTCTTTCCTTTTGAGGAAGCTAGCTGTCTCCTAATATATACTAATATAATAAATAGAGAGTCACGAAGTTATGCATCACGGAATAATTGATAAAATTTTGCACTAAAAGAAAAAAAACCACTATCATAATCCTTCCCCTATCCCACTCTAAGTGGGGTCGGCACAACATGTTATAACCATGTTGTCACATGATTTGGCTACGTATTTTACGACTGGCCGCCTGCCTGACGTCAATAAGTCGTTAATTTTAACGTAATAACGTATACATTAAACGTATTATTACTTTTGTAAGGAAAACCTTGTTAAGACCTGCATAGAAAAATCCTGAGATGTTGTATAACTTAGGTAAATTGTCAGGTTGCAAGCTCTGAGCTCCAATTTTTTCTCGCTAAGAGAGATGACGTTTACCTAACTACGGGATGCCATCTGGCCAGATTTGGTTTTATACTTGAGAACATATTATAAACACAACATTATACGAAACTTTAGAACCCTCTTTTGTAGATACAAAAGAAGTCGTGGGAGTAGCTAGTTTAAAACATATTTCGTATTAATCAATATGTCTTAAAAAGTTACTAAAAAGCGCTGAGACATTTAATAAGAAAGTTCCGGACAGCTTGCAAAGTGGTTTGGGAAAGTTTAACGTTATGACAAGTGACGTGAGTTTGCTACTTTGCTTGCTTAGGTTTTTTTATTGTACCAAATTGAATTTTAAATACTTTTTGTTTAATTATTCATAAATTGTTTGATTTAATTCACCCGAATTTTTGGTACCTACCTTTTAACACGTGCATAAATGTTTTGGAAATTGTTAGTTCTAAAAGGTTTAAGTCTCATTTGCTGTCTCTCTTTATTGCAATAGGGTGCATTTTAGACTGGCTTCGTATACTCTAGTATAACAACTTTAAAGTTGAAACACTAACACTAGTGTCTATAACTAAACCTACGTATAGATAAGCGTTTTTAGTATAAACCGTGACATATTTTATAAGTAAAGCAAAGTAACGGCCTTTACTTTCCCACTGCTCCACCAGATCTGCTCTCTCCATTTTTAAAGAGAAGGATTGGAGCTAAGACCTATCACGCTGCTCCAATGTGGATTGGTAGTTTACACATATCCAGAGAATTCTCTAGAGATATTGTTGCATCACGATGTTTTCCTCCACCGAAAATTGTGTGATAAATTCCAATTATCAATTAGACACATAAGTTTTAATAGAAAAACTAAGTGGTGCCTGTCCGGGGTTTGAATCCATGACTTCCTTGAAGAGTCGGACGGTACAAAAGTAACGAAAATATTTTGCTATGATACTTTTGTATTATGGGTAAAGTAGCGCCTGATTTTATAATGTTGCACGGTGTTACCGCTGGGCTATCAGTTATGATATATATTTTTTACTTATTACTATTTAAATTTCGATATAAATAAATATTCTAAAGTTATAACGGTAATGTGGCGAAAAAGAAATAATGTTGTCAAACAGCGAACATTTCCCATTTGCTCGAGTTTTACATTGCTCATTTGATTGAACACTTCGCCAGACACCTGAGACGCGGACTTGCCGCTTTTAAACAGTGTAACCTACATTTTGAAATAGCAATACTTTGAAACATCGAAAATACTACTTAATATTAGTTTACAATTAAAGTAAAGAAGAAAGTAAGGCTTATAATACTTCACTGCTGGGCATAAGCTCTAGAGCTAAAGCTAAGAAGGCCTACCTAGGATCTAATTCGCATTGGTAGTTTATACACATATCCCCACAATTCTCTAGAAATATGCAGATTTCCTCATGATGTTTTTCTCTACCAAATAGCGTGTTATAAATTGCAAATATCAATTAGACATAATTTTGCAAGACTTTAAATCTATGCCTGCCAGGTTTTGAACCCGTACTGGACGGATAATTACAATAATTAAGGGATTGCAATATTTCTGTAAAAATACTATTATGTTTTAAAAAGGAACTTTAATTTTGTATCAAACGTTTAGTATCTTAAGAATAACATGTAATAGATTTTGTGGCACAGTATTTCCTATGTAGCAAAATATTGATTTAACATCAACAATTTAAATATAACAAAAAAAAATTGCGATGAAACTTTGCAACATTTCTTATAAGCACATTTCTACATACTGTTTTAGAAGTAAGGTTTAATTTAACAAAGCATACTGCTAAATTTACAATTATTGTTTGGAGCGTTACTGCCATAAGTTAGACAGTTAAAACTGTTGGTTCAAATACGTTTATGCGTCCCAATTCGGGTTAGGGTAAGGCCCAATCGCTCCCGTGACGATCCGAGTTTCAGGTTAACCGTACGTTGGTAACAATTGAGAAAATTGGGGCAAGTATATCGCGTTTGATAATACGGAGATTTTCGTTACGTTATAACACACTAGATTACTTAGGAATTCATTTAACTTATTATAAATAGTTTCAAATACTCGTGAGTTTGAACCTATCATTTGTAAAATTAATAGAGTTTCTATATTACATTGAAACTTATTTATATTAGGTCCTTACATATGAAATTGGCGTTTTGTCGTAGTGCCCACTTTGATCTCAAATATTACCTTCATGGTTAGGAATTCCAAATTCAAATTCATACAGCTATTTACTCATGCATTTGTGTTTCAAACCCCCTTATTAATTTGTTTTTTCTTCTTTTGTTTCTTTCTTTGTGTCACTCTGTTTACAAAATGAAAAACATGAAATATCGTGTTATTTACGAGTGTGAGTTCCACCGTGGCACCAATGCTACAGAAACGGCTCGAAGGATTAATGATGTGTATGGTGACGGTATCGCAAAAGAAAACACAGTGCGTTTTTGGTTCCAACGTGCTGGTCAATCGCTCTAGGCCACTGCTGCTTCAGGACAACGCTAGACCACACACTGCACAACAGACGGCTACCAAATCAGAGGAGCTTCAATTAGAATGTCTTAGACATCCACCGTACTCTCCGGACCTTGCTCCAACAGATTACAATTTTTTTCGCAATTTGGATAACTACTTGCAAGGAAAAAAATTCAACTCCGATGGGGCAGTCCAAACCGCCTTCAAAGATTTTATTGATTCCCGCACGAATGGTTTTTTTAGTAAGGGGATCAATGAACTACCTATGAGATGGCAAAAGTGCAATGGTACATACTTTGATTAATCAAATATATTTAATTTTAAAAAAAACGACTTTATGTTCCTCCCATAGAAATCGCCAATTTCATATGTAAGGACATAATATTTGAAGGAAATCGAAGTTTGTAGGAAATTTAACAAATTTTTTCTCTTCACACAAACAAATTCGAATTAACTTTTAATGTGTTTTTTCTGTGTCAAAGGCGAGACTCTATAGTGAAGATCATGGGTTCGAACCCCGGACAAGCACCAATGAGTTTTAAAACTACTACTACTATCAAACTATTAAAATTAAACTATTAAAACTTAAGTGTGTAATTGATAATTGCAATTTATGACACGCTTTTCTAAGGAAAACATTGCGATGAAACCTGCATAATATCTATAGAGAAATTTAGGAATATGTGTAACCTACCATTCCCGATTGGAGCAGCGTAGTAGGTTTTAGCTCCAATCCTTCTCTCCAAAAATGGGGAGAGGAGGCGAATGTCCAGCAGTGGGATTGAAGCAGGCCGTTACTTTACTGCCCAGCAGTGTTTTTTCTGATTACATCACTCTTTTCATCTTAATACGATTCTGATATTTAATGACAGACCTCAACATAGTTTGTTATAAGTTCTAGACGTCTGTGAAGTTTACATTAAAAAGAGGCAATCGATTCCTGTTATTTAGGGAAAGTGTCTTATTATTATTTTGTTTACTCCAAATGTACCGAGATAAAGGTGGTATGACGGCTTTTGACTAACTTTTTGAAACTCCGCACTCACCCGAAAACTTGAGAGCGACTATTAAACTTTACGAGGCGTCGTGTCGGTAAACTTTTTAATAAATTCATCCATCCAAGCTCAACGACATTACGTACAGGCCCGGAACGACAAAGGCGATGCCATTTGAAAGCCATTACTTCATCTATCAGAGTGGCACGCAATCAAACAGTACAATAAAACCTCTCTACCGAAAATACTTGAAAATAATTCTTCATTTAAATTCAGGGGGGAAGAAGGCAGCTAGTGTGTTAACAAAGAGTCCGGAGGTAATAACTGTTGGCTTCCTGTATTGTGCGCGGTTCGAAAAAGGTTGGAATAGCGGAATGGTACAGTTAAATGCATCGAAAGCGCTCTTAGAGAGATTTATTTATGTAGCTCACGAGATGTTTCACGGTAAAATATTTTCAAAGTTTAGGAATTACATCCAATTTTATGAGGCGATAATTTAATTAGAATAAAATTCAGAAGTAGCTAAACAGGTTGTTATCAAATCAAAGCCAATGGCCGTCGGCCCATTTCAGGAGATCGCTTATTTTGTTGACGACAGAAGATCCAGTGTTTAGACCTAACACGATGCAGTTCAGCCTGTTACAATATTCCAAAATGTTTCCAACTGTGAAGACAAATCACATGATTGAAATGTCAATTTAGTATGTCAATTTTGCATCGAGTATATCTGCTTATATCTCATGCTAAATATATCAAAAAAATGTTACTAGAAACACTAGTTACGTTCTTGACAGAGACTTCGTAGTCGTCAGTTGACAGTTGGTGGCGCTCTCTATACAGAATATGATCAAATGTAAAAGTACTTCATTAAAAGCCTGGTTAAAGCCTGATCTGCTATCAAGGCTACTATTTATGCTAATCATCATGGCCTAAATGCTTAAATCTAGTATGTCCAGTCGAGGCTACAATAGTAATCAATATTGCACGTGGTTACTTCGTATTTAGCTCAGTTTGACTTAGATTTCCTTCGATTAAAAACTGTTATTGACAATGCAAAAAAAAAAAATCCGCTCGCCACCAAACTTTACAGGATTATTGGCTATCTGATCTTGAAATAATATCTGAAAATTTCATTATAATCGGCGCATCTGTTTCGGTGTCTATAAGGAACAATAATATATAATTTCTCTTTTATATCTATACAAGATACACAAGATGTATTCATATTATCCTTTAATTCCATGAATGTTATGATCTTTATATGTATCTCAAGTTTAAATAGTCTCACGGCAGGAGCTTATGTATGAAGGTGGAAGTAAAACCCAGTCGCAGATGTTGGCATCGTTATACTTTGGAACTCATAACGATAATTGAACTCATCATCGCAGCCATTATTGTGATCACTTTGGGTTTGTTCCACTTGTAATCCGAACGAATGTTCGATATGATAACGTGACAAAATTTTAAGGATGCCCAAATTGACCTGAAATTAGTCGCACGTGGGCAATTTAGTAAATTGGTTTTACTAGAACATTTCACTTTTAATTTGAATTTGGAAGGTAATTTGTAAAATTTACACGTTAATGTCAAATAATGAAAATATATTTTATTCTTACTTAACTAAAAGTCGTTATGGCACACAGAGCATACAATTTTTTACTTTTACAATTTTTAACAATTTTTAGCTTTTACAATTTTTTACTTTTACAATTTTTAACTTCATGTACTTAATTGAAATTTACAATTTATTATAAATTTACAGTAGAGGAAACATAGAGTTACTATACTATAGTAGGAGAGCCATAGGAAGGCCTGTAAGTGGAGTGTCGTAACAAATAATAAGAGACCTGCGATGAAACTCCTATACTTATCTTTGTCTAATCACACAAAAAAAAGATAGATAATAAGTCATATTTTCTTGCTCTTTATTTTAATAGCGTAATCTTTAGGCTGGCCTTCCTACTCTAGTATAATACTCTAATACACTAATATAAAATTCTACGAGAGAAAAACTTAAGCAAAAAATCAAGATCAAACCTACATATGGCGAACAATCTGCCGAATTTCTAAAAACTCATGCTTCAGTGACGATGCTTCGATTACGGGGCAAAACAATTGTTGAGATTGTGGTGGTAATGTGTGCAGTGCTTGTGGTTTGCTGTGTTGTTGGTGGCGGGTAGTGCATGACCTTTTACTAATTCTGCATGTATCATGTATGAGACCAGATAGTACACTACATTTAGCATTACATATATTTTCTTTTATCGCGCATCAAAGACAAAGAATATATTCATTACGTAGTTTTGTTTTAATTAATTCAATAATATAAATGACTTTATCATTTATATAAAAAAGAAAAATCAATGTCACTATTATGACATTAAGTCAAAATTATTTCTATATTTATGTCCGTTCCGGTTTCAAGTGGAACAATCCCTTGTGATTCATATCCAGGGCCGTTGTATTCCGGCGATGGCAATGATAATCGCCAGCGTATGCAGATTACTACGATTGTTCTGGGAATTATGTACGTGGATCAGGTACCTACATGCAGATTGGTACTTAAGTATTCCGAGCCGACATATTTGATGAGAGATTAAAGTTGGTCTCTAATGGATTAATGCTTCAGGGAACTTATTTTTTATATATTTGAGTTTTAAGAATGGCTTAATTTAAAACAGTTTATATAATGACTAGCAAATTTTTTCCCGATTTAAATTTGAACATAACAGTAGTTATCGTTTTAATTTTATAGAAGATATTTTTATTACTTTTACCGTTTATTTAGCGCACGTAAAGAAAGCTTTAAATTTTGCCATTTTCGCAATAAAATTTATTGATTCAAATTCAAATTCAAATTCAAAATATTCTTTATTCAAAAGGACTGTTTACAGTACTTTTGAATCGTCAAATGTTTTAAAGAAGCTACCAATGAATCGGAAGTTTACTCCTACCGAGAAGAATCAGAACGAAACTCGGCGGCTAATCTTTTAAAAAATTATTACAATTTGATGGTTACAAGATAATCGTTGCAGCTGGATGCGTAGCTGACTGCAGTTAAGATATGCTATCACTCAAATAATCCTCAATAGTATAGTAAGCTTTATGTAGCAACATCGTTTTGGGATAATTTCTAAACTTGTGTAAAGGCAAGTCTAGATAATGTTGGGGTGCCAAAGTCTGTCGGCCTCCTCGTGGCGCACCCTGGGCAGGCCCTTGGAATACGCACTTGTGAGTATGTGCGTGATCCTTGGACCTGGCGAACGGACTGACTGTGGGGGTTTGCCGATCCAGTTGTCCCTCTGATTAGCAGAGGGCAGTTTGGATAGGCTGGAGACTCCGGGGGGTTGAGTTTCTTAAGTGGTTGGCGGGTTCAGTTTGGCTTGTCTTAAGTCTTGCTGGACATGGTTTTGGCCGCCGTCAGCCATGCCCGGAAGCCCAAAAATGGGAACGGTGATCTTCGGGTCGCGAGGAAGAAAACCTCTATAAAAAATTACCCCAATCCCAAGGTTAGGGGCTCGCCGAGGGGATGAATGGCCGGGGGAAACCGGTCGCTAGGGCTCCAAAAAAAAAAAAAATCAAACTTACAACATGGGTAAAACGACGTACAATACAACAACCCAGGAGGGTCCCGGTTATACCGGGGAATCCCTCACCATGACCAGCGACGAATCTCAGTCCGGAATTGTTCTGCGACTGGGGCACGTTGCTGGCCGTGGTCGCCCCATCGTATCTGGGGGGGCAACACATGTTCAGCAGAAACAGGAGGAAATCAGTGGAAATGAGACCGGCGTAGCTGGTGTTTCTGCTGGTTTGGTGGAGAGTCGGCGCGATATTGCGCGTACTGGCATGTCGAAGGCGACAATTACACGGAGTGTAAGCTCGAGCTCAGTGGTGGGGTCGAGTAGAACTCCCGATAACTCAAGGAGTGCCTCTGTGGAGGACCTTGCCAGCACAAGGACGCGTTCGCGGTCCAAGAAGCGTCTGTGGGCTGAGTGCGGAAGTTCTAATAATTCAGATGCAGAGATGGACGCCAAAAAGGCTGATACCAGGGCCCATGTGCCGGGATCGCACGTAGGTCTTCGGGAGGCTCGTGACGCTTATCGGCGTGGCGGGCTTCTCGAAGATATAGGGATGAATGAAGATGAGTCGAGCGGCCGTAGTTCCAAGTCAGCGTCGATTAAGAACTCTCGGACTGTTGGTTCGACTAGGCCGGAAGGCGAGGTCAATTCCGGCAGTCAGGAGTCTTTGGAGGAGGTTGACACATCACGTGTGTGTGAAGTTTTGACGAAGAACGTAGCGACGATGCGGGCGACTGTAAGCAAGTCGAAAAACCTTAACGGAAGGTGCAGAGGTACCTTGAACTCTGTCGCTCGCACCGTCGAAGAGGTGGCTAAGGCTCTCTCAAAACGAACGGAGACGGAGGAGGTCCGCATCTTGAGGGCCGAAAACGCCAGATTGGCAGGAGTTGTCAACAACTTATCGGTCGAGGTTGCCACCCTCAAAGAAATGATAACGTCTGCTAGCAAGGTGCCCGGAAGTGTTGCAGTTCCGGAAGTCTGTCCACAGTCTGAAAGGGGTCTGACACTCGAGGAGGAGATTGTCAGACTCCGAAACATGTTTTCGGCGCGGATAGAAAACATGGAGAGGCGACTTCCTCCAGAAGAAAGGCTCAGGCCACCGCTAGCCGCGGATACAAGGAGAGCAGCAGCGGTCAAAACTAAGGAGAAGCAAGGAACTACAAAGAGTGTCTCTAAAGCAGTCCCTGAAACACTTCCTCAACGACCGCAGAAGCCACGGCGACCAGAAATTCGGGTGGTTGAACCGACTCCTGCAGGATCAGCTGACTCGAAGAGAAAGTCAGCGAAGAAGAGAAAGGGACAGAAAAAGTCCGGTCTGCAGGCGAACAATCCACGTCCCGAGCCTCGGCTGCTGCCACCTGCCCCCGCTTCAATGAGCGAGGGCTGGAATGTGGTGGCACGCAAGGGCACCAAACAAAAATCTAAGCTGGCTAGACCAGCACAGCCGGTGGTCGCCGCTACACAGGCACAGCCGAAGCGAGGGGGGAGGAAACTCCAAACTCCACGTTCGGCTGCGGTTGTTATAACCTTGGATAGGGAGACCGCCGATGAGAGTTTAACGTATACCGATGTGCTGACCCGGGCTCGTAGATGCATAAAAATCGACGACTTGGGGCTGGACGTCGGCATGCGTCTCAAGAAGGCGGCGACTGGGGCTCGGATGTATGAAATTTCCGGGCCCGCAAAGGAGGAGAAAGCTAGTGCTTTTGCTAGCCGGCTTAGGGAATTTTTTAAGGATGTGCCGGCGGTCCGTGTCACTATGCCCATAAAATCAGCGGAAATTCGCGTCGTAGGCCTTGACGACGCCACTGTAGAGGAGGAAGTAGCCGCCGCGATTGCTCGAGTTGGGGAATGTTCGTCGCGGGACATTCAGACCGGAGTGATCCGCAGGGCAGGAAAAACTCTGGGCTCGTTGTGGCTCAGATGTCCAGTGGCGGTGGCCAAGAAGGTTGCGGCGGTGGGGAGAGTCTTGGTAGGCTGGGTTTCGGCCCGGGTCCACCTACTGGAGGCTCGCCCCCGTCGCTGCTTCAGGTGCCTCGAGACGGGGCACTTACGAACCGAGTGCACGTCGGTAATTGACCGCAGCGATGAGTGCTATCGTTGCGGTCAAAACGGCCACAAGGCCCAGTCCTGCTCGGCAGCTCCGCATTGTGGGAGTTGCCAACGAGCGGGACTGAAGGCCGATCATCGGGCGGGGAGCGGGCAGTGTAAGGCACCGCCCGTTCCTAGGAGGAGGGGAAGGGGGGGTGATGGCTCAAGGGTCCCCTCACCACCCACCGCCGGCCCAGCTCAAGCCACCTTGAGCCAGGCGATGGAGGAGTCTATGGAGGTCACTGTATAATGTCCTTCATGAGATTTCTCCAGGCGAACATCAACCACTGTGGCAAGGCTCAGGATCTGCTTTTCCAAGCCTTGGCGGAGTGGTTGGTGCACGTGGCCGTGATCTCCGAACCATACTTCGTTCCGTCGGGCGAAGATTGGGTCGGTGATCATGATGGGGTAGTCGCCATTGCGTCCAGGGCTGTAGTCGGCTCCCCAGCCCTGGAGCAAGTGGAAAGGGGACACGGATACGTCGCCGTTAAAATTGGAGACGTATTCGTAATCGGGGTGTACTACTCGCCAAACAAACCGTTCGCCGACTTTGAGCTTTTTATGGCTGAAGTCGGCGATTTGGTGAGTAGGTTACGCCCCAGCAAGGTGCTCCTGGCTGGAGACCTCAACGCAAAATCCGCTGCGTGGGGGTCTCCTGTCACGGACGTGAGGGGGAGTTATTTGGACGGTTGGTTGGCCTCGACCGGGATGGTCGTCATGAACCGGGGGACGGCTGACACATGCGTGCGCTGGAATGGCGGCTCCAAAGTCGACGTTACCTTTGTCGACGCCGCCATGTCACGCTGTGTCAGCAACTGGGAGGTAATTGTGGGGTTGGAGACACTTTCGGACCATTGCTATATATGGTTCGAGGTCTCCACATGCCCCACGCCACCGGTCCATTCCCCCCGGTCCAGAAGAGGCGGTGGCCCTCGGTGGTCCATCAGAAAGTTGGATCCCGAGTTCCTGGTCGAGGCCGCAACCGTCCAAGCATGGGTGGCAGGGCCCATGGGTGGGGATGTTGCCGCGGAGGTAGAAGACCTCCAGCGGCGGATGTCGCTCATCTGTGATGCCAGCATGCCGAGGGTGCGTAACACTAGACCGGCATGTGGGGTGTACTGGTGGTCTGAGGAGTTAGCGCGGCTGCGCGAACAATGCGTGGTCGTGCGCCGCCAGTACACTCGGTACAGGCGTCGCAGACGACGCGACATCGAGGAGGAGAGGCGCCGCTATGAGGCATATAAGGCTGTACGCGTCTCCTTTCGGATTGCCATTGGCGTGGCTAAGGACAGGGCCCACAAGGAGCAGGCCGAGGAGCTTAACCGGGATCCGTGGGGGAGGCCGTACAGAGCGGTACGGAAAAAACTCCGGACCCGCGCCCCCCCTCTTACCGAGAGCCTTCGGCCAGACTTCGTGGAGTCAGTTGTGGAAGCCCTGTTCCCGCGGGGAGCCGAGTTTCAGCCACCTCATATGGCGCCTCTCGAGGAGGAAGGTGCTGTGCAAGGAGCGCCGGGGGTGTCAGAGGGAGAACTTGCGGAGGCGGTGAGTCGCATGAAAGCGAAAAACACCGCCCCCTGTCCTGATGGCATTCCTGGACGCGCCTGGGCGCTTGCCCTGGGCCCACTGGAGTCACAGCTCAGGGCAACTTACAGTGCCTGCCTCGAGCAGGGACTGTTTCCCCGTAGGTGGAAAACGGGGAGACTAGTCCTGCTCAGGAAGGAGGGAAAACCGGCCGACACAACCTCCGCGTATCGGCCGATTGTTTTGCTGGACGAGGCGGGAAAGCTGCTTGAGCGTATCGTAGCTTCCCGCATTGTCCAGCACCTCCAGGAGGTAGGGCCTGATCTCAGTCGCCTCCAGTGCGGATTTCGCCGGGGTAAGTCCACCCTCGACTGTATCGAGGTGTGAGAGTCCTGGCGGAGGAGGCGACAGCCGAGCGCGAGGTGGTGTTGGCAGTGTCATTGGGTATTGCCAATGCATTCAATACCTTGCCTTGGAGCGTGATCAAGGAGGCCCTACGCTTCCACCGTATCCCCTTGTACCTGCAGCGCGTTGTCGGCGACTATTTGGCCGACCGCGTTGTCAGGTACCCGACGGCTGGGGGTAGGTGGAAGGAGCGGAGAATGTCGTGCGGTGTTCCACAGGGGTCGGTCTTAGGCCCCCTCCTGTGGAACATCGGCTACGACTGGGTGCTGCGTGGACAAATGCTCCCGGGAGTTCGTCTGTTCTGTTACGCAGACGACACTCTCGTGACTGCCCGCGCGGGCACCCACCGGGAGGCCCGTCTACTGGCGACCGCGGCCACAGCTCACGTCGTGGCCCGGATTCGTCGGTTAGGTCTAGGGGTGGCCTTGGAGAAATCCGAGGCCATTTGTTTCCACAGGCCTCGGATGACACCCCCAGTGGGCTCCCGGTTGATGGTGGGCGGGACGTCTGTCGGAATCTCAGGTACTTTACAGTACCTGGGATTAACTCTCGACAGCCGATGGACGTTTGAGGCCCACTTCCGGCGGCTCGCCCCAAGATTGAAGGCGACCGCCGGAGCCCTGAGCAGGCTCCTCCCGAATGTGGGGGGGCCGAATGCAGGTTGCCGGCGCCTTTACGCTGGAGTGGTCCGGTCAATGGCCCTGTACGGCGCTCCCGTATGGGCGGAGCGGCTGACTGCCAAATCCCTGCCCCTTTTGCGCGGGGTGCAGAGGATTTTGGCAGTCAGACTTGTGCGGGGCTACCGGACTATCTCCGGCGAGGCGGCCTGCGCCTTGGCCGGGTCCCCTCCATGGGATCTAGAGGCCAAGGTGCTTGCTCAGGCCTACCGCCGCAAAGTTGAAGCCCGTTCATCGGGGGAAAACTCTGCGGCGGTTGTAGTGGATTGGCGGCGTGAAGCTCAGCAGGAGCTCCTCCGCCAATGAGGGCGGCGGCTGGAATCGCCCAGTGCTGGATTCTGGACGATTTCAGCTATCCAGCCCATTCTCCAGGGCTGGGTCGTCAGGAGGCATGGGGTCCTCACCTTCCGCCTGACACAGGTGCTTTCCGGACATGGTTGCTTCGGGAGGTATCTGTGGCGGGTGGCCCGGTGCGAACCGACCGGTGAGTGCCACGAGTGCGGCGCCGAATTCGACACGGCGCTGCACACGCTCGCGGACTGTCCAGCTTGGGCGGTTCAGCGGGCGGAACTCGTGGCACAGGTGGGGCACGATCTCTCCCTGCCCACTGTGGTTCGTGCCATGGTGGATAGGGAGCGATCGTGGGCAGCGATGGCCTCCTTCTGCGAGGACGTTATCTCGCGGAAGGAGGCGGCGGGGCGGATCAGGGAAGTCGAGTCCTTGGATCCAATCCGCCGCAGGCGAGCGGGGCGCAGGCGACTCGCCGAAGTCCGTCGTATGCCGCCCTAACGGGGACCTCCGAGCGATCCGAACGGGGTTTTATCGGACGCTCGCTGGAGTTAGGTCCCCGAGGCGGTCGATGCATCTGGTGCTCCCGATGCATCGATTAGCGGAGGAAGGGGCCACTATTAGAGAGGCCCCGACCCAGAGGTGGCGCACTCTGGGGTTTAGAGTTGCTGCTGCCGGGGATGGGGGGCAATGTTTACATAGGTACCCTGTCCCCGCCACCAGCAGCTTGGAGCACTGTCAGGGTTTTAGTCGGTGCGAGTCCGACATACCCGCCGCTCGTCCCCGTCGGGCGGTGATGACCCATAATGGGTTTTCCTGACATAAAAAAAAAAAAAAAAAAAAGTCTAGATAATGTTGAGGAATTTTGTTATAAAAACGTGTACCGAGACCGACAAATGATTTTCGGACCTTTTGGAGGCGTAATCTAGGCGTCCTATTGATGCTCCTCTCCTATTCACATTACACTAAAAAAAATTTGGTCAGAGATATGGTTCTATAGCTGATTTAAGACAGATTGGATAATCGAAACAGATAACTGCTAATCAATACAATATATGAAATTGTCAAAGCGATTGTAATAAGACATGCTTTCTTGGATACCTTGCCGTATCATGACTTGAAAAATAATATACATAGAAGAATATATATCGTAAATATACATTATGAAGGTTAAAAATAGAAAAGAAATAGCAGTAAAATAGAATAGTAAAAAAAGGAAAGGGTACTACAGGTAAAGGAAAGGGTACGGGTAGGTGTGTAGATAACTTCAATTTTCATGGGTTATAAATAATAGTACCTGGGTGTAATTTAAAAAAAAAAAAAAAAAAATTAGAAAAAAATTTAAAATAAAAAAAAATAATAATAGGGCAGGTGGGACTCGATCGATAATTTCACCTCTCTAGACCGCCCGTTCCCCAAATGAACTACCTTGACTTTACGTTTGACAGCGAAAAATTGTGATTGTAACGTAAATTTAAAAAAAAATTTATAGCCCGAAAACAGGGATAAAACGACATTATATTTTTTTTAATAAAACTTATCTGCATTTTTCCCCCTACAAGCTGAATTTAAGGAAAATCGTTGGAGTCGTTTCCGAGATTCCGAAAAAAATATATATATACATATATATAAACGTACAAGAGTAACTCATTTAAATATTAAAGATAGAAGGTACAAAGGTTTATTTGTGGTGCGCATATACATTTTTGCTGTGATGGCCTAGCGGTGCGACTGTGTGAATCTCTAGAGACGATCATGGGTTCAAACCCGGGCAGACACCAATGAGTTTTTCTATTAAAAACTTATATGTCTAATTGATAATTGCAATTTATCACACGCTTTTCGGTGAAGGAAAACATCGTGAGGAAACCTGCATATCTCTAGAGAATCCTAGGGATATGTGTAACCTACCAACCCGCATTGGAGCAGCGTGGTAGGTCTTAGCTCCAATCCTTCTCTCCAAAAATGGAGAGTGGAGGCCTATGCCCAGCAGTGGGATAGTAACAGGCTGTTACTTACTTACTTACTTTTTTTATACATTTTTAATTATGTGTATGATAGGGCTAGGTGTTCGTGTTTCATCTTGAGAGTTGAAACTACGTTGAAGATTGTAAGAGCTCTTAGTTTTACGCCGAACAATAGGTCTCTCCACTTACCAAGCGCTAAAAATACCTTACTTCTTTTACAGGCTTATAATAGATGGTAACAATACTTATTACAATACCGTTGACTTTTAAACTTTTACTGGTATAAAAAAACATTTTTAAGAGATAAATTATTAGATTTCCTACAAGCAACCATTTACAATTGCAATTGGTTATTATTTATTAGAATTATTATTTTAATCTGTAAGATCAAATTCAAACATTATTTATTCAAATAAACTTGTAAACAAGTGCTTTTGAATCGTCAGCTCTACCGCTGGTTCGGAAGCCCTTCCTAACTTCTGAAAAGAACCAGCAAGAAAGCTCTTTTCAAAACATAATTCTTATAACTAGTTACATTTAGTCATTACCTTATTGTACAGGGCCAAAATTTTTAAACTGATGCAATGGCAAAGTGCAAATTGATTGCGGAATTTTACACCCAAACTCACAAACTTACTTTTGCAAAGCGCAAAAAGCTTATGTGAGTTCCTACAATGTAATGTATACATCGTTTATTTTTTATGTAGGTATATTTTTTTTTATAATTCTGTATACCTTTATCCACAAAAATGAAATTGTTAAAAATAGCTAACTTCCAAGGTGTTTCAAAGTAATATATTTCTAATATAAGCAGACATAAAAATTAATAGGAAAATTCTCAATCGGTTATCAGACGATATTATACTCTCTTGAGAATAGGTAAGAATCATGTGGCCATACTTAAAGCACTATAGGGAGGTAATAAGCTTAACTATTACTACTTATAAAGTCCTTATATTATTAATGATAGAGTTCAAAATTACTAAACTATAAAAAGGCAATTAGGATTGATGATATCAATGTTATTCATAATGATTTTCTGGGGATGATTCTTAATGCTCTATTACTAATTAAGTAATGGAAGATTAATGAATTGTGTAGTGGATGAATATACTTGTAAATAGTGATTGTAACGATTTTCCAAATGTTAGTATCTATTTTTTATATTTTATTGTTATAATTAGTTTTGGTATATATTAAAAAAAGAACTTAATAGATGTATCGCTAAGTGAAGCCTATTTCAAACAGGCATATTTCTTGCAGAAACAATAGATTTTTAGTTTCTAAAATATGGGATAGCTACTGTTCTTGAACATGCAGTGAAGAAGGCCTAGCTTTTTTTAAATTTATTTTCCAATACAATTCTATGAAATATTATAATAACCACATTAACATACCTTTCGAAAACCAGACAGGGTTTATAAGAAGGTGTGGATTTCTCATTATTTCTATAAAACAATGTCTTATAAATAGTAGTTTTTAATTTTATTTTTCAATGGCTATTGTATAGCTGTATACTGATGCTGTATTTGAAATTTAAATTTATAGAATCAATACAATAAAACAATATGTTTTATACAACTGAAAGACGGCCAACAGATTGCAACTAACTATAAAATTTAAACGACAAAATTATGTGACGTTAATATAAAAAGAAAAGACAGAATATACAAAGTTGTGTTAAGCTCTAAATTTTAATATAAAGTTATAAAAATATTTTTAGTTTTACTGTGATTTCTGATCTGTATACTAATACAAGAACAATAAAAGTCCATGCCTCTTTTTAAAGACATAACGAGTAAAAGAGAACCCCAGAAAAAGTCTATGGAATATTTTAATAACTATTTCAGCAAAATTAGAAACAAATTCCTAAAGAGTAAAAAACATTATATTTGTGAAAGCATAAAACAAAAACGCTCGGGAAATTCCTACTGTTAATTTTTTAAATAGACTCGTTCCAGTTTCAGGCTCTCAAAAGCGTTCAGAGAACATTTTAATTTAGAAATAGACGGGATTTTTACAATTAAAGTTTAGTTTTAATTAAGAGCAGGTTCTTAAAATTGTGTTATTTTTTAATTAGTCATAATTTCGTAATCTTTTTGTAATGTACTCGTAAACACAATATGTTCTGCTGATATTTGGTATTATAACTTTCATTGCAAATCAAAATCAAAATCAAAATCAAAATCATTTATTTGCTTTAAACATGAATTACAGATGTTAATATATAATTTCAGAACATGTTTAGCCAGAATTGACATGCAAATTTTTAACAATAAATTTAAGAATAAATTAATTATATAATTATAAATATATGTATGTATTTTTAGTTTTAAATTACTTATTAAAAATATAAAAGTAACCATGTAAAAAGTTCTTTTCTAAATTGTCTGTGGTAATTCAATTAGGCTAAGAGGTAACTTATTAAATATTTTAACACACATTGCATAACTATTTTGTTTGTAAAATTAGTGTTTTGGTCTATGAGTGAAAACTAATCTGTTGCGATTTCTCGTGCATCTTGGATAAATTTCGCGTGCTTTGGTAAATAAATGATTATGTCGCTTTACAAACATACAAATTTCAAATATATAGAGACTAGGAAGTGGTAATATACGCAATCTTTGAAATAACGGTTTGCAATGCTCAGTAAATGACACCCCTTCCATAGCCCTTATGCATCTTTTTTGAGCTTTAAATGCTTTAATCATTTGATTCGAATTACCCCATAGGATAAGTCCATAACGAAGTATCGAATCAAGTGTAGAGATTCTGAAATGAGGGTTTAAATCGCACTACCAATGTTTCTTTGTCAGGATATTTATTTATACTTTTACTTATAAAAATAAAAATGTATTACTAGCTTCTGCCAGAGCCTTGTATACCAATTTTAGTATAGAATTAAAACTTAGCCTATATAACTCTATTTAAATAACTCTACATCGAAAATTACATATATAGATTACAATTGAATGTTCGGAGGTGAAAGTAAGCTCAACAAACACACAGTTATGTAAAAATACTACTATTCGTACATATTACTTCATTCGCTTCAAGTTAAGGATTACATCATCGTCTAAATTCAAAAAATAGAATTGTATATACTTCTTCAATACTAACAAAATTTTATCAATATTATTGAAACTAAGTTAGTTGTGAAAGTGTAACAGGCACTCAGACAGATAGATTTTCATTTTTGTGACATGTGTCGATTAGAATTAACGAATTACCATTAAAAAAAATTCAAGTGAGAAATAAAAAACGGTTCTTTATTTCTTAAAATTGTCTGCTTTCCATTTTTATTTATGAGAAGTATGTTCAGCCTGCTTTGCGTGCTTAATTTAAAGATATAATAATTAGTCATAAAAAATTCTACGATCGCCACCAAATTACAGTATCATCCACTGGCTCATTTTAAATGGTCCGAAAACTTCATGAAAATCAGTCCAGCCGCTTCGGAGTCTATAGAGGACAACAAACATCCTTTTTTATATATTAAAAAGACGAAGTGTCCTAGCAGTACAGTAATAGGCCCTTACTTTCCGAATGTTTCATAACTTGTTTAGACGAAATCCTCTAATAGGAATGGCGAAAAACGAAAAAATGCTAGTACCAGTATCAATGTATACGACCTTTCAACTTAAAATTGACATATCATTTTTATTTTCTGACCGATTGAAATAAAATATACCCTATATGTTAAGTGAGGCTTTCTACTACATATTAGTAAAATCAGCGTCCAAATCGGATCAGCAGTTTTTGAGATTAGTTGAAACAAACGCACAGAGATTTGACATCTCAACGATTTTATTATATGTATAGATAGATAGAATAGCTAGAAAAAGATAGAAGATATAGATATAGAATAGATGTACTCGTAGTAGTCATTGACGTGAAAATATTATATTTCATGGTTCCTCCCCTGTGTAGTGCATATTGAATCTGAAATAAACCGCTCGAAGGGGAAACGGGGGCCCACAATGGTGAAAATGACAGTGCGGGCCCGCCACAGCCTCTCAGGTGGGTAGGCCTTTTTATTATTTACATCGCATTTTCAACGAGTGTTTGCCATGAGCTTTACTTTGATTTTGGGAAAGTGGTGAAATGTAAACGTGTGATCTGAATACGTAGGGACGCTATTATATTCCGTTTTTATGGTAAGTGCTTGCGTTGTGTGAATGCTGGTTTGTTCTAGTGTTGGAACAAGGCACTTACCGTAATATCCACTTTGGGAACATAGATTGTTGTCTATGGACAGGTGTACTTGCTTTTGTGTGACGTAAAACTCATAAATTTGGAGGGTTGTGAAAAATAAGTCTTTTAATTATGTTGTTGTTTTGTTCAAAAATTATGCCGTGTGGTTCCGGGTGAATAGAACAGACCACCCACATTTCTTACCGAGGTGTCGTAAAAGGCGACTAAGGTAAGTTGATCCACCGTGTGGTATCCGGTTGAGTAGAATAGACCACACTCTTTCTTACCAAGGTGTCGTAAAATATGACTATGGTAAGTTAACGTCAGGTAGGCGGCCGGTCGTAAAATACGTAGCCAAATCATGTGACAACATGTTCATAGCAAGTTGTCCACTTAGAGTGGAATAAGGGCAGGAGGATGATGATAATACTAGTAGTACCCGGGACTTCGTTGGTATCAAGCGTTTACGTACCCTAAATAATGTAATATTGGTTTTTTAACGGACTTTTCTATGTATTACCTCAATGTATAAGCTTTAATTTGACATATTTCGACTCGACTCAATCTTGGTCCTGCGTATTAGTCGTTAAATCGTAAGAGACATTTAAAACATTAATAAGGATGACTAAATGAAATCGATCCTTCCAAAAGTTACAAAACACAATCGCACCCGCAAACTCAGTGAACATATTCAGGACAAATCGAATTAGTGAGCGCGTGAAATCATGCAGTTGTATGAGGCAACTTTGCTGGAACACGGTGTTAAATTCCAAATGAATAGGCGACGTAAGAGAGCATTACGGGTACCTCCGCATGAAGCACGGAAACGCGCTTCAACGCGTCGCAATTATTGTTTGTGATTAATGAATTTCAGTTTTGGAACAATTTATTCTGTGACTTATATAATATTTTTTATTTAGATGTCTTTTTTCTGGCAGATAATTCATATTTTACTCAAGCAATTACAATTTTGTAGCGGAATATTCTTATCTTTAGTATGTTGTGTTGGTATTCTATGTATTATGTAAGTTTGTTTATTTATAAATAGAAAATAATAAAAATATTGTTAATCTTCTGAATTCCGTCTTTGGGTATTGTAGCTTTAATTATGAATGTCATAAATAGTAACACTTACCTAAGGTCACTTAGGTAAGTGTTACCATTAAACCTATATTTTTGCCTAAAGATAAAATCTGGTGGATATTTTAATGCCAATTATTTTCAAGATAAATATTTTATCCTTCTTGATTGTGTCAAAGGTGTCAATGTTCTAAAGAAGTTTTTTTACTTGAGACGTTTTTGTACAGATACTTTATATTCTTATCTTATACAAATGTTATATATGAGAAAGTATATTTGTTTTTTATGGTTTTTGTTAGTACGTGTCGATCAACGGATTGATGGGATTTTGTAATTTTTGAAAAAATAATAAATTATAAGAATTTGGGATCGATGTTTTAGTATCCTTTTTCTTTTATTTTATTTTATATTTTACAGGTACATGCAACTTTAAATAATATAAAGCTATATTTTTATTATATTATTAGCTATATTTTTTCTGCTACCGAAAGAAAAACGGCAATTTTCATATCCTATATGTAATCCGGTTGACAAAGCTTTTAATTGCGTCAATTGTGCAAATTTTATCAATACTGGTCAAGTGGATTAGCCGTGAAAGTTTAATAAACAAATAGTAAGACTTTCGCGTTTATGATATTAGTGAAATATAAATGTGTATGCGAGTATATATATTAAACGAGGTCAAATGGAATAAAAACAAGTATTTTTATAGTATTTTTCATGATATGCATTTTTTGCTATTATTACATAATGCACGCCGTTTAGAACGATCTTGTGATGCTTTCTGAAATAATGACATCTACGATAAAGCGATATTCTGAAAATGGTTCAGTGCGCCATTAAAATTGTATTTTATCCATTTCATGTAATGATTTCTTTTAAATGTACAATTTTTATCCTGGTTTTAATTATTAATATGGTTTAAAAGCATGCTCGATCTGGGAAGTATTGTACCGAAATATGCGTATCAAGGGAAGACCTTAAAACTTTCTTTTTAAATACAATTAGTAGTGGTTAACCGAGCCTTGCTCGATAATTTTTTACAAAATAAAAAAATAAAAAACATTCGGTAGGTGGTGATCGATCCTAGGAATTTTCATTTCTCGAGATCGCCCGTTCCCCGGATAAGCTACACTGACTTGACAATTTACGGCAAAAATAGTGTTTTATATTAAATTTAAATGTTAATAATTTATGCTCAAAATTATAAATTTAAAATATTTTAAACAAAACCTTGCTAGATGATCTGTCTCCCCCAAAACCCCCTACATGCTAAATTTCAGGAAAATCGTTGGAACCGTTTCCAAGATTCCGAAAATATATATACATATAGACATACATGATTAACTCATTTAAATATTAAAGAAAAGATATTGTCAGGAATGAAAATAGTGAAATGTCATTTCTTTAGTTTTTGTATATTGGCAGCACTATAATCACGACCAAGAGCAAAGTGTGGGCTTGTTTTAAAGTGGAAGTCTTTCTGTAATTCTTGACTCATCATATTAAACGCTTAGGCGGCTAGATCGTGTCATTGCTTCGGATTTCATTCACAGGCTCGTGATAAGAGCAACTGCAGAGTTTCTTGCCAGTAACATCGTCCTGGCATAACAATCCCAAATTATTACTAACTTCACCTGTCAGTACTTGTTTGCTCTGTACCATATGTTATAGTAGTACTTTTAACTCAATAATTCTTCTTCAACTTCTCAACAATTGTTGAGATTGTGGTGGTGAACGTGCAGTGCTTGTGATTGTTGTGTCATCCGTGTCGGGTAGTGCATGAGTTCTTACAAATTATGCATGTATCAGGTATGAGAATGAATAGTACACTCTACATTTAGCATTACATATATTTTCTTTTATCCCAGATTACAGCTAAATAATATTCTCATTACTTTTGTATTATGGACCTCTGCAAAGTAACGCCCAATTCTATAAATTAATCAAAATTTGGTATTGAGTACAATGTACAAACTAACCAATGAACATTTGTACCAAAATTCATAGATATTGATCAATCAAGACGGACAGAGTTCATTCAAAATATTGGGATGGATAAGGGAAAAGTAAATCATCTTCCTGTTCCTATTCCACTCTAAGTGGGGTCGGCACAACATGTTATAAACATGCTGTCACATGATTTGGCTGCGTTTTTACGACCGGCCGCCTGCCTGCCGTCAACTTACCTAAGTCGTATTTTACGACACCTCGGTAAGAAATAGGGTGGTCTATTCTATTCAAGCGGATACCACAGGGTGTGTCAACTTACCTTAGTCGCTTTTTACGACACCTAGGTAAGAAAGGTGGGTGATCTACTCTACTCAGTCGGATACCACACGGCGGGTCGACTTATCTTAGTCGCCTTTTACAAAACCTCAGTAAAAAATGAAGGTGGCCTATTCTACTCAGCCGGATAACACACGGCATATATAAATGACAACGTTAAAGAAAATTATATTACCAGGAGGCTGGCGCCAACAAGGATTTCCATATAATGAGCCTCATCAAAGTCCTTTAATACATATTTATAAGAATATTACTTAATTATGTAGCTTTTGGGTAAACAGGAAACAGAGAGCAAGTTCTGATTGCTTATTTATTGGATAATTATATAAATGTGTTTAAGATTTTCATGCGCAAAACTACTGGTTACGTATATACTTGTGTATATCGCTTGCGCAAATTTACGCGTTTAAGTACCCTCGATGCAATATGTGCTTTTTTCCTTATTCTCGAAAGAAAAACTTTATGGTCTATATGATGTATTATTATTTTTAATTGTGCTAAAGTTAATCAACATTCAATTCAGCATTCGATTTTTCCATTTATAATATTCATATGAATTTCATAAATATTGATTCAATAGAAAAGCCGTGAAAGCAAAACAGAAAGACGAATTACGAATGTGAAGATTTTCACATTTGTAATATTAAAAAACATTGATAATTTATCACATGTTTTTCGGTAAAGAACAACAGCTTGAGGAAACCTATTTGGAATGCTAAGGATATGTATACTACCAATCCGCATTAGAGCAACGTAGTGGGCGTCAGCTGCAACTTTAAAAACGGAGAGAAGACGCCTATGATCAGTATTGTGACAGACCGTTACTTTGTAAAATTATTATGAATATCAATTAAGAATAAAAACGTAAAATAACACTACAAATTTATAAGTAATCATGCCAAAATGACGACTGGCCCGTGGGCGTAGTGGCTAGTGACTCTGCCTTCAGCTTCCGGGTCACAGGTTTGATTCCCGCCGAGGGCCAACAATTTGTTGGATCTTCGAGCCTGGCTGTATATTTGAATTTAGGTATGTATTTAAAATTATATATGTATATATTTACCAGTTGTCTGTCACCTATAAAACAAGTAATAAGTTACTTACTTTCCCCATATATTTATTTATTTAAAATCCACGAAAACGGTAAAATTATCGTCCAGTATGTGTACGACATCTATTTATACACAATGGTACACTAAATTGGTGAACAATACTTGACACTAACAGGAAAGGGTTCCGACAATTTAAGCAATTCCAAAATATCCCTCTTGTATGTTAATTTTCCGGCCGGCGTCAATTTATTGTCGCTCTAAAACAAGCAATTCGTCCCTTCACATCTCTCCCCAATTAGCGGCTGGCTCTAACTGCCTTTATGTCTCAATACGACCTTTATATCTGATAAGTACAGCCATTCAAGCCATTTCATACGGATAATAGGTGCTATTGATTCTAATTGATTGAATTGAACTGTCCGCTTAAAAATAATTTGATTTTAAATTAAGTTTGAACCACATTTGGTTTTGACAACTGTAATCTGTACGTAAAGAATGGTTTGTAAAGAAAATTTGTTGTGTGTGTCTATTTGAAAAACGAACGTTGAATATTTTGATTAATTTTTCGTGAAGTAATACTACATTTCATTTAGCCTATCTCCTGACGATGCTTCGGTTACGGGGCCATTGTAGTAGTGAATGTAATGCTTGTGTAGTGTATTGTTGGTGGTGTGGTAACTAATGCATGTATAAGGTTCATACCTTATACATGCATTAGTTGAACGGACGGTTTGCTTCCTACACTTAGCATTAGATAGATTTTCTTAGCAAACGTGGATTATAACAAAATAATGCTATTATACTATCGTATCTGTATACTTTAAGGAAGCATGCATGTTTGGACGCTGTTATAAAAAGATATTAAACAATTCGGTGTTGTATCCGGCTAATAAAAATGTCGTAAATGGCGACTTAGGTATGTTTATCTGCCGTCTGGTATCTGGCTAAGTAGAATAGTCCATCCTAATTTTTTACCAAGAAAAGGTGACTATAAAGTTGATATGAGGCAGACGGCTGGTCGTAAAATACCTAGCCAAATCATGTGAAAACATGTGATGTGATCCCACAAATTGATAAGTAACAAACTCCATAATAGAGATTTAAGTCCATTTGTGGGAGTCAATGAATTGAAAACGATAACAGATGAAGGACGAGTTAAGACCGTATTTTTAAATCTGTCAACACGAAATAACCTTCCTTACAGAGAAAAATCAATGCAGTGACTTAAAAGCAAAGAGGCCGGTATGAAATAAGGTGTACAAATTAGAGCAATTTAACTTGTGAACGTGCCTCATCCCACATTATACTCGTATGGAAAGGAAGAACTTTAACGAGTAACTGAATTACGCGAATTTGTTTGAAAAGCTTGGCACACTCGAAATAAATTTTAAGAGAACAATTTTAATGCGATTTGTATTTTGTGAAAGTGAAAGAGTTTATCTCAATCAGTAACTAGATTGAAAATTTATCTTAGTAATCTTACTAATATTATAAATGCGAAAGTTTGTGAGTATGGATGTTTGTTACTCTTTCACGGCGAATCCGTTAAACCAATATCGATGAAATTTGGCACAATTATTCTTTATTTACCGGAGTAACACATAGGCTATAGAAATCCTGTTAGTTCTACAGGAATAGGATGACATTGAAAAGCGCCGTCTATTACCAACCTATCTTTAAGTCTTGCCTAATTGAATGAAGATTTTAAAAAAATAAGATTTATTTAAAAGAAAGCAGAAATTCCATAGAGTGTTTGTTTGGTGTTGTGTTTCTGATGTGATTTTTGTTATAGAAACAGTTGGGTAAGAGAATGAGAGTGAAAAAAGATACTTTTATCACGCTAATGAAGTTCACGCAATAGACGTGGGCATAAGTTTGTAAGTAATCTTCACAGACTACATAGTTCTCTAGAACGTACTTTATACTACGTAACGTTATTATTGTCTCTGATATAAAATGTAGCAAAAAATTTACACTGTAAAAAATGATAACGATCTCAAAGAGCAGCATTCTTTACGGAACCATAGATAATTATGTTTGTATCGAGCTTCTGTGGCTAGCTGTTTTTTATGAGTTATCGTTTCAATTCTCAACTGCCTTTGTTAGACTTCGCTTCGTAAGTCAATTATGAAAATCTTTTATTCATAAATGATTCAGATGAAACCAGTATTTTTTTGTCCTTTTGATACTCACAACAAAACAAACTAGTTTAATTGATAAAAACTTAAGTAACTTAAGTTAAAAAGAGCACGACCTGTCACTCCCACACTTAGGCCAATACCTCTTTTTTCTTTTGCAGAGAATAGTTAGAGGTTAAGCCCACTAACCTTGAATACGGATCAATAGGTAACACATTTCAGCAAATCTGTAGAGATTTCTTCGAAATTCGCGTCGTAAGTTGTTAATATCGATTTGGAACATAAGTTGTTTAGAAGCTTGCGGTTTTGCCCGCATGGATATCAATGTATTTAGTTTAAATTTTGAACGTAAATGTAGTCATTGTGACTTAACCTTAAGAGATAGAGACATGCTGTCGCGGACTTTTATGTCGTATTTTATAGAACTCCAATACATTAATTTAGCGTATCTCTGCTAGTTTACGCGGCGCATGCGACTAAAGCTCCCAACAGGCGAGATTTTATACAACCAAGCGAACTTTTGAACGCAATTTAAGTTTTTTGCTAACCTAAATCTTCCGAAAGAATCTTTTTGTACTAGACGTACAAAAATTCGTTTAGTTAATTCTGAGAAAATTGATCACATACAGACAGACATATTTTGGGGACTTTCTCTTATAATATGTTTAGATTAATATAGTAAAGAATAGGTACAGCTTTATATATAATGTTGTTTGTCGAGGATATGTCATCGATAAGGTCGATTTACAGCTATGTCTAAGTACACAAAACTACGTGCGTATATCATAGTTATTAAAAAAAAATGTTTTGTAATTAAAAAACTTTATAAGGTGCCTTAATTTTTCTAAAAGATTGTTCGAATTCTCGTTTAAAGCAAAATCGTTTAACCTTATTTTCAAGTTTCCTTTTCAAAAAGATTGATGTTCGTGAAAATGGATTGAGTAAAAACTTTTAATTCATGTTGCGAATGAAATTTTCAACATAAAAGCTTTTTGAAATGTATAAGTTGTTAGAGCATCAGTTTTATCCTACATTTAAAACTGCTTTAATTGTTATATAAAAATAATGGATATACTCTTATTTGTGGTATTAAATTCAGCATTGCGTAATACTTTTATACTTAAGACTTTTTTTTATAAAAAAATTACAAAAAGAATGAATTATTATTAAATCAAGGATCAGTCCGAAAATTAAGCTTTATAAATCAGCTAACACTGTGTTCAAGAGGTTGTGAAAAATTAGTTTTAAATTGATGTGCGATCAGTACTACGTAAAAATATGTAAAGTAACGGCCTGTTACTTTACATATTTTTACGTACAGAGAGTTATTTTCCAATAGTTGGGAAAATATCTCTCTCTATTCTTGGAGAGAAGGTTTAAAGTTTAGTCCCATCGCGTTACTCCAATAGAGATGGGTAGGTTCCACATATCCCCAGAATTCTCTAAAGATATGTAAGTTTCCTCACGATGTTTCCTTTATCGAAAAGCATCTGATATATTGCTAATATCCTATCAATTAGGTACTTAAATTTTAATAGATAAACTCATTGGTGTAGGCCCGGGGTTTAAACCCTGGAAAAAGTCACATGGTCTGGCTAAAGCTATAAAGTATGTAAAGATAAATATTCATCCCACTTTAAATGGGGGCACAGCATGTTATAAATATGCAGTCATGATTTGGCTGCGTTTTTATGACCGGCCTTCTGCCTGACGTCAACTTACCTTAGTCGTATTTTACGACAGAACAGGCTAAGAATTGAAGTTGGTCTATGCCACTCAGCCGGATATCACACGGCGGATTGAATTACCTTAGTCGCCTTTTACGATACCTCGGTAAGAAATAAGGTTAGTCTATTCTACTCAGCCGGATACCACATGGCTAACTTAATGATAAATATTAAGGCATAAAAATAAAATAAATCGATTGAACATCATTGGAATATTGAACAATGTAAAAGGTGAATAAAGTACACGGAAGAAAAGAAAACAAATGTCGAAGCTCAATGGATTTGTTCGCCGTTTCCAAACAGAAAAAAAATCACAAAGAAAGAATCCAATTAAACAAATTGATAGATCGCTGCGCTCGGAACGCGATTCCCATTCCTCGATACGCTTTGTGATCACCACATCTTCGGCTATCGTTCGCGACAAAGGATCTAGGGGACCTTCGTGATTGTATCTGTAAATACGAATCACCGTTTTTTACAAATTTGCCTTAATCTTTTAATAAATTTATATTTTATTTTTTTATTATATTCATATAAAAGGTGTGTTTCCTTCTACATAAATATAATAAAAAAAAAATTATTAGTATGAAACTAATATTATGTGTCGGCGCAATAGTAAAGCTCAACCTTTTTATAATACGAGGGGAACGTGTGCGAGCGTTTTACAAATTTGGAAGACTGCGATATATTTTAAAATGCTATACATGGTTTTTTAGACAATTATTTAATAAACATGATTGTAACGCTTCATCGTGTTTTCATTGAATATGGACGGTGCGGAAGGACCCAGTAACAATGCTTTGATATCAGAAGTAGGATATATAATATCATAATATTAGTATTAAACTAAGTATCATCCTCCTGCCCTTATCCCACTCTAATTGGGGGTCAGCACAACATGTTCTAAGCATGGTGTTATAATTTTAGTTATTTCACGACCGGCCGCCTGACTGACATAACCTTACTTGCCTTTTACAACACAGTCCCGAATGAGGGTGATCTATTTTACTATGCCGGGTACCACAACAACCGGGTCAACTTACCTGCCTCGCCTTTTACGACACCTCGGTAAGAAATGAGGTGATCTATTCTACTTAGCCGGATACCTCGCATTGAAAGTTACAGTATGGATTATTTAATACGATGAGAAATCTATTCAAAGCTTATTTGCACTTAGTCTTGATTTATCGCGTGAAAGAATTGCTCCGAAGAATTTAAACTTTTTCGTAAAATAATTGTTCGTGATGGAACATTTAACATTTTTTGAGAAAAATGCGAAACACCGAATATTTGAAAACGAATTGTAGCTTAAATACGGAAATGTATAATTTGCGAAACACTGTTTTGATGATTGAAGGATGAATTGAAATAAACAAAAATAGATGCACGTTATATGTTTTAATAGTAATTGTAGAAGTAGAAGCCTTCAGCGTGCGTGGTTGGACAGAAGAATTGTGAATACTCTTCTTATGTGATAACTCTCTTTGTACCATTACGCCTCCAGAAATGCAACCTAACCAATGTTCCCCAAGTAACAAGACATACTGTCAGTTTATTTTTTTTGTAACTTACATATCGTGCCTTAAGCGTTAACCTATTAATCCATGTTATTACAACATCCAATACAGACATCCTCCTGCCCTTATCCTACTCTGAATGGGGTCGGCACATTATATCGCACACATGGCGGGTCTTACTTACTTACCTTAGTCGCCTTTTACTACACCTCGGTAACAAAAAGGGTGGTCTATTCTACTCACCCGGATGCCACAAGGTGGATCGACTTTCCTTAGTAGCCTTTTGCGTCATCTCGGTAAGAAATGAGGGTGGTCTATTCTACTCAGCTTTATGATTACTATATATTATATAGTAATCATCAAACTATGAATGCATTCTGTCCTCTTAGGTATCAAAATACGACAATTATGTACAATGCAAACTACCTATTTGTGGGTTAAAATAATCAGTAAGCGCAAGTAACTTAAGCGTTTAAAAATCGGAAATAATTTAGGTTGAGAAAAGAAACAAAATATTTAATGACCTGTCGCAATAAATAATTCTAATATTTATCTAAAAAAAAAACATCCCATTCGTGAACAAAATAATGACATTCACATATTGGGTAAAATGTTTCACGATACGCGATGAACTCATGCATGATTGAAAAATGGGTAACACCTTGCGATGTTACCACTTCACCTATTCGTGCTTATGCGTTTCTTTTTCACCATTAATCTATCGGATTTTTTTATAAGACGCTCAGAATATGATGTTGCAATGCAAATCGGTTGGCAAGTGATAATAAATTCTTATTTATAACAATTTATTTTTCAAAAATTTCTATACTTCAGTACTGTCAAGTCAATTACATCGCTCTTTATCCCTAAACTATCGCTGATTAGTAACATAAGGTATATACCTTTCAAGCGACATCTGGGTTAGTGAAATAATAGGCACATTATCTGTGAAGCACAGGTTCAACCTAAACCTGTAGAACCTGTGCTTCAACAGAAGACACAAGATTCTTCCGGCCTCTGACACACATTTTTCCGAAGGAGTCTTGCGCAGCCGATGTATATGGCATCCACTGTACTGTCATCTGCATATCAGTGAATGTTAGGGTCATCTAACATGTCATTGATATGCAGAAGAAACAGTGTAGGGATACCTTGAGGAACACCAGCATTTACAGGCTTAATATTTGAGCAGAATTCATCGACTGCGACACGTATGCTACGCAAAAATCTTTGCACATTCAGCGCACTTCACGGTGTTTCTGCCCTAATCGTCTCATTCGACAAAGGGAGTCAAAAGGAACTAAAAAAAAACTTATAGTATATGGTAAAATAACACCTACTCCCATAAAGTACATTAAATATTTACCTTCTAAAAGTTCATTTTCCTTGAGAATAACAACAGAAAACAAAGTACATTGAGGCATTAAAAACGTTCCAGGCAAGTTACAAGACCTTTTAACGGAAGCCCGCAAACACAGTGTAACAAGTTCTTAGCCCGCGGCGCAACGTGCTGGGAAAACTTGAGGTTTTCAGGCTAATTAACCACACAACTTTTAGGACGGAACAATCTCATGTGGATAACAGGTTTACGATAAAAATATTTACGTGACATGAATAAAACATACAATACCTGACAAGAAATTACAATCAGCAGTAGATGATAGATTGATTAAATAGATTGTGTAGTTCGTGACAACAGAAAAATATAAGATAAATATAAAATTGAGTATAGCTTCGATTCCCCATTTTTAAACGTATATTTTTATGAGTTGGACTAGTGAAATAGAAGATACAGTTTTCCGAAAATACCTATAAGTGTAGTCTCTGTCATACAATCTTTTGCTCAAAGATTATACAACTTTAGATTATACTGTTAGAGCCAAAATTGCAATTAAAGCTGAATAGTTATTGTAAATACATTTCAAAATATAATTTAGTGAAGCAACAAATTGTATATTTGTTTATATAAATATAGATAAAGAATGATTAAACTTACTTTTGTTATTGTATCACAATGCTACTAACATCATAGAAATTAATTCGATGATTTTTTTTGTACATGACATAGCTAGATTCATTTTTAATAACTAACAGGCTATTATTAAACAAGGTAATATACACGTGGTAAATTCCTGATAGTGGAAATAGCCTGGTGGCTATTTCCATTTTGAATCACTAGACTGATTCGCTTTATGCGAAAAACGATACTTACGAGTATCATCCAAAGAAGAAATTAACCGAAACATTATCCAATAGATTATTTCCACTAAGATATCATGAGTCCATACACATATGGGACAAATATGTAACTCTCAATGCGATATGGTACGTGTCCCAAATTCGACAAATTCCGCTGTAGCTCCAGGTCGTGACGCGATTTTTTTGATATGTAACCGATAATATGTTATTTAGTACATCATAATTCTTAATCAGTTTCAAGATTGTGATTATTATATTTTTGAAAACAGCCGTGATGAAAGCCAGTGACAACTGATCAAAAGTTAATCCTAAATTAAAACACACAAAAAAAAGGTTAGTAATCTACCGAGTTATATTAATCAGTTTTGCTATGTATATTTAAAAAGAAGTATAATTATTTATGTAATATACCTTTATGAGAAATTAAAAACTGATGATATATACAATATGAAATACATAATGTTGCAATATAATCCGATGTAAGCTTTTAATCGAGTAATAAAATAAATTGTCCCATATGACTCCCATGGCACCAGCACGCTCGTTGTGAGTAAAACGTCAATTTTAATTTGGCAAGCTACGCCCAACAATATGTTTACGAGGAAAAGCTTTAAAAGTAATTGACAGATATCGACAATCGTTTGTATTTTAAATGTGTATCTAAAATTATCCTTCCAATACTAGAAAGGCACAAGTTTCTGTGTATTTGTATCATTAAACATGCGTTATTTTGTAAGGCAAATCGAACATGTAATATGCTTGGATTGCTTTATAATAATATATCTATATGTATAAGACGAAATTTGATGTATATCATAAACATTGTGCTTCTGATACCGCGATTCAGTAGAGTTAGCAACTCATTCGAAGTCCTCGGTATTTGCTTGCACAATAAAATTCCGCAGTCCATACTAGACCAGTCTACAGAAGGGCTTAAATTAGGTGTAAGAGATATGTTTATACGTAAAGCATGCTTTAAGATTATTTGGATAATAAAATTGCCTGGATTTGAAAATCTTTTCAGCTTCATACCGGAGTGTGGTTGTTAATTATGTAAAATTTATTTAATAAATAATATTTTAAAGATTGACCGCCGAGTTTCTTTCTGGTTCTTCTCGGTAAGAGTAACATAAGTAATAAGTTCTAGAGAATTAGTATTTCGTTAAAAAATAAACATGATCAAATTTACTTTAAGATGCCTTTTGAAAGGTTAAAAGTTTTCGGCTATCGTCACTTTGGAATGATATTCAGCTTGTAATGAATAAATTATAAGTTCATTTTGATTAAAACCTGAAATCAAAGGAATATCCAATTAAGAGTTCTGGAGCGTTAAAAATTCTGTTTATGAAATTTCATTATGGTAACTCCGAAAAGAGTTTAGTCTTATTAATAAAGGTAGGGCCAATTGCAAAATAATATTAATTATACTGGAATCACTGAACCTTCATAACCGCGTAAGATAACTAATTTATTTGATCCGGTTCTTTATTTAATTCTTTAGAATTATTTAAATTTTAGCTTAATTCAAATTTTAACAATTTTAACTGTGGTGTCTCCAAATTCACTTCATATTCCTGCTCTTATTCCACTCTAAGTGGGGTCAGCACAACATGTTGTCACATGATTTGGCTACGTATTTCACGACCGGCCACCTGCCTGACATCTTGACTTACTTTAGTCGCCTTTTACGACACCTCCGTAAGGAAGAGGGTGGTCTATTCTACTCAGCCGGATGCCACATGGCTGGTCGATTTACCTTAGTCGCCTTTTACGGCACCTCGGTAAGAAATAAGGGGGGGGGGTACTATTCTATTTAGCCGGATACCACAGAGTGTCTCTAAATTCTGACTTTCAAAAACAACCAAATATATAATATATTATAGTAAGTCTTTGTATTAAAACAAAGTGATGTTCCATTTTATTGAAATAACACATTACATAATTTTGCAAATTGGTTTCAATTTAAACAAATTACAGAAATATTACATGCCATTGGACGCTTTTAATTGTATTAATAAAGATTTTATTATCCAATACATATTAAATTATGTTGATGTTTTGTTCAAAAATTATGCCGTGTGGTATCCGGCAGAATAGAATAGACCATCCTCGTTTCTTACCGAGGTGTCGTAAAATGCGACTAAGGTAAGTTGACCAACCGTTTAAGTTATAAGTACCGAACCTACCTTTACACGAACTTTAGTTCGTGTCTATTCAAAAAGAGTAAACTATTACTAACTGACAAAGTTGGTACCGCCCACACAATGATATACGCTTTGGATTGTCAATCATGTATGTTGAGTCGATGAAACGCAACATCAATTATTTGCTGTACTCGGGAAACTATAAAACTAGGAACAATAAACAGGGAAGTGGATGTTTAAAAATGGCTACTATGTAAAGTAAACTTTTCTTTTGTGCCAGGTATGTGATTAATAATGTCACGTGGTATTTTTTACGATTTTTGTGTTTTTAACATACAATTAATAATTAATTTATTGTGTTAACTTTAGTAATAGCCAATAGACTATTATAATAAATATATTATATAATAAATATATTATATTGAGCTTTTCAATTGTGGTTTAAACTGATGTAAAAGTACAATTTTTATTAAGACTTTATTTTAGCTTGAATTTTAATATAGAGTTGCGTCTCAGTTTGTCCCCTGAACTGCTTATTTATTCTGTTTGCAATGAAACTGATAAATCATCAAGGATATGACGCACATCTAATGGTGGTATAACCATTTTTATCGTTGATACAAATATAACCATTTGTTAAGAAAGAACTCTATGTAAAGAAAGCAGCACTTGCATCATAAGGCCCTGTACAAAACCTGTAAAAAATACCCAAGATGGAGTTAAAAATTAAGCATTTTTAGGCTTACTATTTGACAATAATATCTGTGGACGGCCTACCGTCATAATAAAGGTTGGCTGAGATAATGCTTAAAGCATAAAGTCCACCTTTTGTACTAATATTTGTATATACATATAGTTTTAGTATTGTACAATAAAGTTTATAAATAAAATAATATTTGGTTTTAGGATTTTTGTTCGACTTTATTCTATTACGATCCGGAATACTCTGATGTCGCTGAATTACGCACACATTTGAAAGTACTTCAAAATACTTTACTCGATTTTGCAAGACTCCTTGTTTTTTAAGTTGAATATATATATACAAATATGAGCGTGTCATTACGTCGCATATGTTTCGGGCGAATAGATAATGTCGTGCGATGATAGCGCTGCATTATTGCCAGGGGACCGGCGGTTAACGACAGAGGAAACTCATTAAATACACGTGGATTTATGAGACGCAGGGGCATGTAAGGATATAACAAAATTTAGTTTACGTAACCCTAGAAACTTAAGGTTGTGCTATCTAAATTTATTATTTATCAATTTTTTTTCGATTCATCATTCCTCTGCCCAAATCCCATTCTAAGTGGAGTCGGCACAACATGTTATAAACATGTTGTCATATGATTCGGCTAGATATTTTACGACCAGCCGCCTGCCTGTCGTCAACTCATGGTAGTCGGCTTTTGCGACAACTAGGTAAAAAAGAGGGTGGTGTATTCTGCTCATCCGTATACCACACGGCGGGTCAACTTAACTAAGTCGTCTTTTACGACACCTCGGTAACAAAGAGGGTGATCTTTTCTACTCAGGCGGATACCACACGGCTTTGATTGTTGGTTAGATTATTGCTCGGGAAAAAGGTAAGTCTTTATTGTAGTGCTATGTGCAATTGTGCTATGCTACAAGGGTGAAAGCCTTAGTATTATTTTAAACTAAAAATATTTGTATATACTAGCTCATGGATACCAGAACGGAATTTGAACCCTTCGACCCTCGGCAACGAATTACTTAATGTCATAGTTACACCATAAAATAATAGTTTGAGAGTGTTTTGTTTATGAAATGAAATTTTAATTGAATTAAATTTTACCTCTCGTCTTGAGGTTACCTCAAAAACAATTACGATAAAAACGGAAGGAAAAGCAACTCTAATTAACTTAGAAGCTCTTCACAAAGACAAAAGTACCATTGAAAGTTGAAACGTAAAACTCTTGTAGACTATGGAGTTGAACAAATATCGTATTAATTCAGAAATACAGTAACAAATTGAACTTTGTAACTATTGACTTTTGAAATGCTTTCTTATAAATCTGTGTAGTAGCCAATGCAAAGAGAAGGTAATTCTGTTTTAAAATTTTATAAAATTTTGTTTAAACTTTGTTTCAAAATTACTAACTTTTCATATTACTTATTGCGATAAGGCTAGAATAAGTTCTGTCGGCACAACCTGCTATAAACATGTTGTTTATGGCAGGTTGTGCCGATTTGGCTAGTTATTTTACGACCAGCTGCCTGACTGACGCCGATTTCTCTTAGTCGCCTTTTGCGACACCACGGTAAGAAAGAAGGTGGTCTATTCGGTTTAGCCGGATACTACACGTGGGTATGACTACCTAGGGAGTAATCTTAATAGTAGTAGCTTTGTATTATTACACTATGAGGCATAGGCCTTCTTTCTTCTTGAAGTAAAAAATTACTGTATAGATCCACTACTTTGTTCTAGTGTAAATAGGCGTTACGTATACCTAAGATATGTGACTGATTTCATGCCTATATTAGACAGATTTTATCGCTATATTTTACATTTAATGCACATTGTGAACTGTAAATATGAATTAAGAATAAAAATTTCTCTTGAAAATTTATGTGCCCACACTTAAATCTTAAGTCTTGGGGCTTAAGTCCCGAAATCTTTGATAAGGGTAACGCACGAGTTTATTAAATATCATACAGGAAACAGCAAATAAAAAACAAAATATTCAAAATAAGTATAAACACGCTCTTCGATTGAAAAATATAAATTTCGCATTCAAGCATTAATTTGGATATTTTTCTTCAGATTGAAAGAAACCCCTACAGATAATTGTTATTTCCCCTAAATTAACCAATAAAACTTACCATCAGTAACAAATCAAGATAGCAATTTACCTTCATAAAAACCTGAAAGAAATGAGTTCGTTATTTACATCAACGATCGGTGAGCCGGAGATAAAAATCTTTTATCCTCTGAATTGGATGTTTTTACCATAATTTCAAGGAAAATTTCACCTAATTACTGAAAATCTTGCCGAGCTCGGTTTTTCCTTTGAAAGAGAAACATTTGAGAACATTAGAGCTTTTACAAACTTTTTTGTTGAAAAGTAGGTTAATAATGTCACGCTCGTATTTAATTAATTAATACGTATAGAAATTTCCATATTTATGCCGTGTGGTATCCGGCTGAGTAGATAGATCACACTCATTTCTTACCGAGGTGTCGTAAAAGTCGACTAAAATAAGTCGAACCACGGCTGAGTAGAATAGACCACCCTCTTTCTTACCGAGGTGTCTTAAAAAATGAATAGGGTAAGTTGACGTCAGACAGGCGGGCGGTCGTAAAATACGTAGGAAAATCATGTGTTAACATTTTTGTAACATGTTGTGCCGACCCCACTTAAAGTGTGTGAGATAAGGGCCGGAAGATAATGAATTCAAATTGGTAATAAAGTAAACCGTTAAATACAAGTTTATCATCAAATTAGGTCCTTTCACATTACGTATTATATGACGTCACATAACAGTTATTCAGAGACTAAATTGCTCTTATATAGCTAACTTATTGCACACCCACCTATTCACTTGAAGGCTAGTGCAGGGCGCTTTGCTTGACTAGTGATGTTCATATCGCAGAATCGATAGTTACAGTTATCGATAGGTACGCATTTCAAAAGTAACACTTTGACTTTTCGCTTTTCATCTTTTAATTTATCTTATATGATTTGTTTTCTCTAACTCTTTTATATGAATATGTAAATGTTCCTCTAATTGATTAAAATTACCACAGTTCCATAGATTTATCTTGAAGTAAATAATAAGTAGATATGTAATATAATGGTAAAGCTTATTCGTTATAGAGGAACCACACTCAGCTGAAAATTGATATCCTCCATTGCACAGTAACTGAGAAGTTAGTCTGCTTCTTTAATCGGATTAAATGACGAGGCACTAAAAAAATTTCACTGCGTAAGATATGTCCAAAATTATCATCTCTCTCCTGCCCTTATTTCTAAGTGGGGTCGGGACATGATTTTGCTAGTTATTTTACGATCAGCTGTCTGCCTGATGTCAACTTACCTTAGTCGCGTTTTACGACACCTCGGTAAGAAATGATGATTATCTATTCTACTGCACCGGGTACCATACGGTTGGTGAATTTACCTTAGTCGCTTTTTATGACATCTTAGTAAGACATGGGGATGGTCTTTTTTACTCAGCCGGATGCCACACGCCGTGTCGACTTACCTTGGTCGCCTTTTACGACGCCTCGGTAACAAATGAGGGTGGTCTTTTTTACTCAGCCGGATACCATACGCCGTGTCGACTTACCTTGGTCGCCTTTTACGACGCCTCGGTAACAAATGAGGGTGGTCTATTTTCCTCAGCCAGATACCACACGGCAATAAGATATTTCCAAAATATTTGAAATATTTTGGGGATTTATAAATTATGCATCGACTCGTTTAAAGAAGTTCGCTTCCCTTAACCACGGTAAAGCGAGTGCGTTTAGGTCTCCCTTTTTTTGCAAAGCTATTTGGTTCGTTTTACTTGTGAAAGCGCATCCTTTGAACTTGCTTGAATTATTTAATCTTTTAATAGAATAACGGCGCTGCCCTATCCGATGCTCAGTAAAACACTTCCCCCTATAATTGCCTTGTAGAAAATCGAGGTTTCTCTTTTAGGAATTTTCCGTCGGATTTTTTTATTTATATTGATACGCAATATTTGATTATTTAATATTAGTTTTGAAATTTTAAGTAAATTTCACATTCACTGCCCATATCTTTATTATATTAATACAGTCAAGATGTCTTTTTATTATTATTATTTTGGAGTCGGCACAGGTGGCTGTGACCCTCCCTACCTTCACTTCCACGGGTCGCGGGTACGATTCACGTTGAGGGCTAACATTTTCTAAAAAAATGTTGGTTCTTCTTTTATTATATATATATTTAAGTTTAATGTATAATAAAAAAGTATACCTCCTGTTACTATCTCACTGCTGGGCATAGGCCTGCTCGATTCGTTTTTGGATAGAGAGATTGGAGCTACCTACCACGCGGTTTCCTTCAGCGAAAAGCGTGTGATAAACTGAGATTATCAATTAAACAAATCTCTTAACAGAAAATCTCACGGCTTAGAATCCCTTCGAAAGAGTCGCAAGGTCTTATCGCTTGGCTATCACAGCTCTTAACTGTATTTAAGTATTCATTTAAAATTATATATGTATGTAAAATTTGTTGTCTGTTACTTATATCACAAGTATTAAGTTTCTTTTGGGACTGATGATCGTGTGTGTAATTGTCCCATGTATTTATTTATTTATAAATAGACCAGTCTGCTCTGTTTCTAGATGTTTCTTTTTTGAAACATATATACAGACTAGCATCTGTAGCACATACGTTTTACTCGTCTGTTTTATTAACGAGCAAAACAGTTTTTCTTCTTTTCTTTCCGTCGTTGTTATCTTCTGATTGATTAAAAATCTATCATACTTTCTAATGGCAAATAGTAAAACATTACGTATTCTTCATTCTTGTTTATAGAAGTTATTTCAGCTCATGTGGCAGTTTTCTCAGACATTTGAACCATTCCAAATTAATTAAGTTTGAAGTGTCAATGAAATTAGAAAATACAAGTTAAATGGCGTGAATGCAGCTGTTTATAGGAAAAAAAGCTTGCATTCCACTAGGGGCTGTTAGCGGCAACCACTAATTGGAGGTTAATGTGTAGGGATGGTTGGAAGCTCTATGATGACATTAATTTTAATGGCGTTAGGAAGTTACCCAATGAATAAATCATCATTAGTATTTACTAGTTGTATACAGCTTAAGCGGTTAAGTACCCTCTATAATGTAATAAATTTTATTTCCCTGTTCCCTAAAGAAAAACAGTTTTTTTACCAAAAGCAACCCCGGTGCTAAAACTTAATTGTGGTCGAGCTGATTAGCCGTAAAATCGTAACAAACAGATACACAGATATTTTATACAAACACTAGTTTTTCTATATTGCAACTCTAAAGTCTTATTTTTGCCTTTAAAATAGATTATAAAAAATATGTATTGCTCATTGAGAGGTGTACAAATTTCGTTGAGTTTTTGAAAGTATTCTGCAAATTTTGACTAGAAGTAAGACATCAATAACCGTCATCAAAACTTTTGTGTTTTTAAATTTGACTATACATCCATGCTAATATTATAAATTCGAAAGCCTGTCAGTTACGCTTTTACGGCTGATTAGACGTAAATTCCACCAATATTCCTTCAGCTATATTGAAGCTTATATATGTACCGGGAATTATTAATCAGGAAAATATTCCCCTTTTTCTTTGGCAATAGAAAAAAAAAACTATATATACGTAAAAGAGGATATAAGTCAGCGTGATCAAAGTCAGGGCACCAATATAGTTCCATAAAAGCAAGGTTCAACCGCTGACACAAGATTGGGGTTATTTGAGCGTGACTATAAATTAATTTCCGTGCAGGGCACTGCAGTTAAGCCTCCATACATTTTAATTGCTTCCATTATCGGCTGTTCAGCAAAATGGCATTTCGGTGACAATGGGCTTAGGATACCCTTATATATGGACATAGATCTGAAACCTTTAGAACAGTCGTTATATTGTGATCACGTCGTTTATGAGTCGTTATAGTGAATCTCTATATAGTGTTGATATTCTGAAATACAAGCTGTGATAGCCCAGCGTTGGGAAAGTGTGACTCTTTTGAGCGGTCACGAGTTCGAACCCGGGGACGCACCAATGAGTTATTTTTATTAAGAATTTATGAGTCTAATTAGTAATTGCAATTTGTCACACATCGCAAAACAACGTGAGAAAACCTACACAACACATTAAGTTTGTCTATATTTATTTGCATACTATTTTATGCTGTATAGCTCTGATAGTCCAGTGATAAGACCGTGCGACTTTGTTGAAGGGGTAACGAGTTCGAAACCCGAACTGTATAACTAAATAGATATTTTTACTTCACAGCATAGATATTCGTACAAGTGTCTGTATAATAAAATGTATTTGAAAAAACATTTTAGATTTCTGCAAAAACATTACAGTAATGGAAGAAAAGTTTTTATATATAAATTTTTTTCTTTTAAACGTTTCAGTTTTATTCACCTGCGATTTATTCACTCAACAAAATGTTTTACCGTTTTATTCAAATAGATAGGAATAGGATAATCCTTTGTTACCGTAAATATTGCATTGTTTTGCATAGGATTGTCCCGAGGCGGGTAAAGCGACGCAAATGCCGTTTCCTCGTTGAAGTCCTCTCAACCGTCTGGTCAAAGGTAGAAACTTAAATACTAGGTACATTTCATTCTTTTACTCTAATCTACTCGATTTTTTAATTCAGCGTATTAAATTTTTATACTTTTTAAGGTGAATGATTAGGTATATTATTTTGTAATTCATGAATCTTTGTTGAGTCATATTTCGGAGTTAATTTCAAGTTTCCTTATGACCTCACCTCTTTTTTCGTTATCTTGTAAACAAAGCCGCCTGCGCGACGTCAATTTACCTTAGTCGCTTTTTACTATACTTCGGTAAGAAATGTGGGTCGTCTATTCCACTCAGCCAGATACCACACGACGGGTCAACTTACCTTAGTCAACTTTTATGACACCTCGGTAAGGAATAAGGGTGGTCTATTCTACTTAGCTGGTTTACCACGTGACGTTAACTAAGAATATTATTATATGTTGAAAATATGAGATCCCTATTTGGAATTAAGATGCGCGGACCGTTGAAAAATTGACGACTAAAGCCTAACGCCTCTAATACTGTAAGATCAGTGAAATTTTTTTGTTTTTTTTATAAGAACATTATTTTTATTACTTTGAGTTAAATACTCAGAACACAGACATCCTACATCCTTCTGGTAACGTATTTAATAACTCTCCAAGACGATACCGACAATTATCAGCAGGAAACTTGTCTCTGGCGCCAGCCCCCTAACACACATTCTAATAAAATCCTTTATTTTGCCCCTTTCTATATTTCTTCGTAAACACCATACTTGCCATATTAACTTCGATCCATAATAAATAACTGTTCCCGGAAAAATTATCCTATAAATCCCCTCGACTGTAATCAGGACCAGTCAAATTATGTTACTTCCTTCCTTTTATTATGAAACTTCTTTAATATAATGTTATATCTTGGCAACAGCATTTACTTTACGATTGAATTAAATTGTGTGGCTAAGCTTTACTAATATTTGTTAGGGTTGGTATGTTTTTGAACACTACCCCATTTAATTTTAGTATATCGTGGTTTAACTTTTTAACTTATTTTAACACATGCTATAAGAATTTACGTATTCTTTTTTAAGTGATAAATTTTTTTGTGATATTCATTCATTTACATTCCAGTTTATTTTTTAAAACGTGTGGCCCACTTGTATTATGCACTAGACAGCTGCCAGTAAATAGCTGCTTACTACAGTTCTACATTATTCTTGTTAAAACAGTGAAGACATATTGTTTGGATATAAGAATTAATAATAATAATTATAATAATGCAATTATTGTTGATGTCACCATTCCGCATGATGATAATGTCATAAAAGCCGAAAAAGAAAATTTAACTAAATATTACCTTTCTTATGAGATAACCGCCATGTGGAATGTTGACTCAATAATAATTGTTCCTATTGTTGTGTCGGTTAACGGTCTGATTGCGAAGAGCCTCGACAGCCTTGCTTAACAGTTGGATCAAGTGTCGGATGCAGAAGGCAGTGTTGCTTGAAACGGCGCTCATTGTGAGGAAGTTCCTCTCTCTGGACCCCTAACCACCGGCAACTCGGGATATTTCCCCGTTCCCGGCGGACGTCAATTTTTTATATTTTGAAATGTTCTTTTTTATTATGATTTTTTTAAATTAGAAATATTTAAAAATGTAAAAAGTTAGTTTTAAGAAAAATAAATGAATTATAATAAATAAATGTATTTCAAGTTATGTGCTATAAAAATCTTGTCCGTACACAGGCTTAACACAACTATCACAAATGTCAATCGATAACTGTCTGTCTCTATTAAGCATATTTTACATTTATTTCAATGAAATGTAATTGTAACATAAAGCGAAGCCAAACACAAGTATATGAAAATATTTAAGGATTTTGTTACGAAAAAAATAGTCCAACTCCTGACTTATTGAACGGTGGTGGAATACAATATGGTTTTTTTCTTTAAGACCTATAAATGAACAGTATTTACTTGAATACATTTCGATACGGTATATGTTTAATAGAAATTTTCGGGGAGGTTCTAAAGGTGGTCGTAGCGAAATGATTTGAAAAAAGAAAATCTTCGGCGAGTTCCATTTAGATTACTTCAAATACACACATTTATTTCGTAAAGCGGAAGAACTTGATAAAACTGAGGACATGGTTTATCTTTTTCCGTTATCCGAAATGTGTCACGGAGTGCGGAACCCTTTTTCTTTGACAAGACAAACTAAGAAAGATAAAATGTTCCTTAACGGACATTAAAGAGCTGTTGCCTGGAAAGAAAGCCATAAAAAGACAGAGTTCCGCGGCCCGCGGGGACCTCTGCCGCTACGATCCTGCCCGCTGAGCCAAATTAATAAATAGACCTACAAATCTACAACAAGAATCAAATATATAATAATAATACTTTAAAATATATTGTAAAGGAAAGGGAGGAGAGCGGAAGTTGTAGCATGGAGACGCGAAGATAGCTGTGGCAAGGTGTGGTGACGGACGGTGAGGTGCGGTGTGGCGCGGAGAGGAGAGTTTCAGCGCCATTAGCCGTAGTCGTAACTTGTGCGCCGAGTTGACAAATTGTAAAAAAAAAAGAATAAATGGATTGACTTTGAGAAAATCTTTTCTTATTTGTTGAATAAATATAAAGGAAAAATATCATTGTTTTAATATATTTATTACCGTTACAGTATTAATATGTAATTACTAGTATAGTTTCTTTGTAATTATATTAATTTATTAAAATTTTATTTCAGTATGATTGAGTTGGTGTATAATCGATTCCTTTATTGATGAGAAGGTACAAAGAAACAGTCATGAAAACCTATTTAAACATTAACAACAACGTTGGTGCAGATGGTAGTAATCTTGTATTTTCCATGGGACGCGGTTTCGATTAACGTCGAGGGTCAACATTTCTACAATAATTTGTTTTATCGAGTCTGGGTGTATTTCAGTATTTATTTCAAATTCTATATGTATATATTAACTAGTTGTCTGTCAACCATAACACAAGTATTAAATTACTTACTTTGGTCCTTACCAATGGCCGTATGTAATTATCCCATATATTTATTTATATAAATAAAATCTGTGATATTATACCAATTTGTATTTAGTAAACCTATCGTTGTAATAATTTATACAACAGTAAGTAAAAAGTAAAGTTTTCGTTTTGTGTTTGAAAATACTCAGATTAAATGTCGTTTTATATGATTCTTTAGTCTATGGGATTTAAGCTATTGATATCAGTTCTTACTGTGCCCTCTTCGGAAGGTAGTTACAATATCTCAAGCGGAAAATTTTATCGGGAGAATTAATCTTAAAAAGTTACTTCTAAGAACAAGATATCTATTAATTATTTTGTTTCTCCCTGCGCGCCGCCAGTCCTTGTTTTGTTAACTGTTTGTTTGATTTAATTCAAAATTAGTATAAGCTATTTCTTTTTATTAAGTAATATTAAACAAAAAATAAATATCTACTAAAAATTGGAGGATTATATAATATAACAAAGGGTTTATTTATATTTTATAATTTTCTTACTATATACCCTAGCTATATGTGATATTTGATGAGTGACATCTTCAAACACAAGTATTTATTATCTTACCAGAAGATCTCACAGATTCAATCGCTGAAAATATTTACAAAATAAATAAAAACATCTTAGGAAACTTACTTAGGGTATCGATATACTGATTTACATAAAACAGTAGCCCGAAATTATTATGTGAAGGAGTATATCATTATAAAGCGGAAATTAGATAATATATAATACTGTTAGCTATAACTGTATAATATATAAAAATTGTGCCTCCCGCGTCTCAGGTGCGCGAAGAAGTTTTCAATCAAATGAGCAAAGTGGGCGCTGAACGAAATGTACAGGCGTTGACTGATTGACAACATTGTAAGGAGAAACATTTCCTTCGCATTTTCATCTAATTCAAGAACTTCTGAACACCCATTTATTTAGATTCAATTTATTTTGCATGATAAAAATAATAGATTTTTTCACGTACCAGATTTCACGCGACAAAATTAAACGAGTCAAATTTGACATTAAAAACAACATACGCCGTGTGGTATCCGACTGAATAGAATAGAACCACCCCCATTTCTTACCGAGGTGTCGTAAAAGGCAACTAAGGTAAGTCGACCCGCCGTGTGGTATCCGGTTGAGTAAATAGACCGACCTCATTCTTACCGAGGAGTCGTAAAATACGACTACGGTAAGTTAACGTCAGGTAGGCGGCCGGTCGTAAAATACGTAGCCAAATCATGTGACAACATGTTCATAGCAAGTTGTCCACTTAGAGTGGAATAAGGGCAGTAGGATAATGATAATAGTACTAGTAGTACCCGGAACTTCATTCGTATCAAGCGTTTACGTACCCTAAATAATACAATATTGGTTTTTTAACGGACTTTTCTATGTATTACCTCAATGTATAAGCTTTAATTTGACATATTTCGTCAATCTTGGTCCTGCATATTAGTCGTTAAATCGTAACAAACATTTAAAATATTAATAAGGATGACTAAATGAAATCGATCCTTCCAAAAGTCACAAAACACAATCGCACCCGCAAAACTCAGTGAACATATTCAGGACAAATCGAATTAGTGAGCGCGTGAAATCATGCAGTTATATAGCAGCAACTTTGCTGGAACACGGTGTTAAATTCCAAATGAATAGGCGACGTAAGAGAGCATTACGGGTAACTCGGCTCGGCTCAGGCAGGCGGCTGGTCGTAAAATACGTAGCCAAATCATATGACAACATGTTTATAACATGTTGTGCCGACCCCACTTAGAGTGGGATAAGGGCAGGAGGATGATTATGATTAAATAAAATAAATAATATCTTGAATCGTACGAAAATACCAAACAGCTTAGTAATAATATAAATTTATCTTCATTCTAAGCTAATTCGTGAACTCTACGAAATCGCTACGACATTTTGTTTGACAGAGTTTCGTAGCAGCCCATGTAGACGTGTAACAATAGATAACTAAACACTTTTATAAAGCTTTTATTTATGAATACTATATTTTTATTAAAAGTAGAAAATTTAATACATTATTATACCTTTAAATGCATAATTATTTACTCCATATTTTCGAAACGTTTATAAAATAGAATTGAATTAAATTATAATTAATAAATCGTTATAATACAAAGGAAATGATTGAAGTAACATTATCTCCCTAACATTATCTTTTTCATTTATGAGTTACTATCAATAATATAAGTATTTGGTAACCCTTACCTACGTGGTAAATAACTTAAGGGGATTCAGTTCTTGGTATTACAAGAAATAAAAATTGCTTTGACGGTGTTACAGAGATAGCGGATTACGAACACAGAGGGAAATTTACAAAAAATTTTATTGGAGAATAATGTTTAAAAAACGGGAACTTTATTATTTATGTGTGTCTGAAACATTTAAGTGTGATATAGACGATTAGCATCAATAATAGGTTGATGATGCAGGATTAACAAATCGAAGTAGTCACTAAAATTTGAGTTGTTAACATAATTTTGTTGAAATTCCCAATTGAATTTTAATCATTATTTTCATTCCACATTTTTATAATGTCTGCGAAAACTTTAATACCGTTCCATTGTTCGAGCTTATCGCATATCCAGATACTTTTATTTTTAGCAGCGCTGATTAAAATTTCAGAACAAAGCGAGAAGCCTTGCACTTTGTACGTGAGCAGGAATAATTTAGCCGCGGGCATCCCCCGTCTGTCATACGCTTTGACTCGATGATTACTGGACGAGGACTTTAGTTGATGGGTTAAAATAATGAACACAGAATGTGTCTTTGCAACCTTTATAGACATGACATCTGATATAAAAAGATTTACTTGAGTTGACATTTATTTCTGGTTTCATTAGGTACGAAAATTAAATTTTTAGTATAGTAAAGTTATTTAACCTACTCGATCGCGTTAGCGTAACGTCAGTTTGTATGACGCTGGAAGAGCGGTCACTAGATGTCGCTGTTGTAGCGTCATACAAATTGTCATTACACTAACATGACCGAGTAGTTTTAAATAACTCGCACTAGATACACTGGCCATTTAAAA